>JAUMHG010000043.1:1687907-1702238 GCA_032359395.1 Enteromius anoplus | reverse complement strand
ACTGCCACTCTGAGAAGCTCTTTTTATACCCAATCATGTTGCCAATTGACCTAATTAGTGTTAATTGGTCTTCCAGCCCTTCGTTATGCTCAAATTTACTTCTTCCAGCCTCTTATTGCTACTTGTCCCAACTTTTTTGGGATTTGTTGATTTTTTTACTGAAATGCAACCTGGAATTTTCAAATTAAAACAGGGTCTCAATAAAGGCATAACCTTAGCACAACATAAAGTTATGCATTTTATAACAAAAACATACTAGTGTATGGGACCTAAAACCACCAGCAGAAGGCACGGGTGCACTTTTGCTAGTTTAACAATGGGAAAACATGGCACATATTCTAAAAGGTTTGTACTTATTCTTTTAATGACTCATGTTTTTTGTTTCCATCTTATCTCCCATTCCCTATCCATTATGACATGTAGGCATACATATACTTAATCATATAATAATTCATGCCGTAGGGCACCTGCCTGAAAACCTCAATAACATCTCAGTAACCAGGAACTGCCATTTCACAGTACAACAACACAAAAACAAAACAAGCACAACAGAGAAGGACAGCCACGCAGCCTCCTTCAGTCTGGTTAGGTGCTGCACATCTGAGGGGCGGTCAGTGAGTTGTTGGGTGTGAGAGCGTGTTGTGGCAGAGGAGAGGAACTCAGTGGGCAGCGCTGGACTTTTGCACGCAGATGTGTGATTATACCGCACTAAAACCCTGCCGAGACCTGCTGGGGTCATGACCTTTACGGAATCAGTGGACCTGCACGTCAGAACTAATGGAGGTTTGAGAGAGTCCAGACAGACAGAGAGAGAGAGAGAGAGAGCGCGCAAGCACGTGAAGCATTACTATTTCTTCTGTAGAATAAAGGAGGGAGGGTTGCATTGCCCGTTTAACCAATAAGAAGTGAGTTACGGGGGTGTACATCACACAATTGCTCTTTTTTAAAGCTATAATTAAATATACCATAAACATATTAAATTACATTTTCATACTTTTTAATAATCAAATGTCCAATTTAAATACATTACACGTGCATGTGTTAAAAAAAAACTAGTATAAAACGAAGTTCCACCTTTATTTAAATTAAATATATTGTTCACAGATATTTACCTTAATTTTACTGTTTTGTTTGTTTTTACACATTAATGTCTTCTAATGTTTCATAGTTTTGTGGAAACTGTAATAGATAATTTATCAGGATCACTGGATGAATAGAAAGTTTAAAAAAGGAAAGAATTTATTTAAAATAGAAACTTTCGTAACATTTTAGGTGTCTGATTAATAGTGCTGATTAATTAAATGCATCCCTGCTAAACAAAAATGTTACCTACTTTTTATTAATATATTCAACTTTTTAACATTAGTGTACTTCATTCATTGGTAAATGTAATTTTTATTCATTACATTTTTTCTTACAAAATAATAATTCATAACTTTACCCTTTTTTTACCATTTGTATTGAAATATTTTTTTTTAAACTATTTTTGTTGCACATTATTTCCTTTGTACAGACGCAACTAAACTGTAAACTATAAATGTATGATTAGCCTATTTGTTACACAAATAAAGAACATGAACTGAAACTGAGCCAAATTGAGAACAGATACAAGAGAAAGAAGAACAAGAGGGCGAGTGACAGGGCCTGATTACATAAATTCACTCCCAGGGCTACATCCTCATCCTGCTCGGTAAACGGATGTCGACACGGAGGAGGAAACAAAGGCCTTAAAGGGGCTTAAATGTGGACTGAAACAGGATGTTGATATACCCCACAGAGGCGAATCACACCCACTAAAAAGACTAGTCGGCTGGGACTTCCTGTATTTTCCCCCACTGAGGATCATAATAAATCAACAGTTGAGTTAAATGACAAATACTTTTCATCCATCATCCTGCTCGCTGTATCTCTAGGTCTCTTTGACTCATGAGTTACAGCTGTCTGGCGACTGTACCACTGTGTGCCGGGCCAGACGTTGCTTCCTGTGACGCCGTCATCGGGACACAGGGCCGGTCTGTCTGTGCCACCACGTGCCTGTCTAGATACCTTCCTCCATCCCAGCCAGCATCTTTTAAAGACTGTGACCTACTGTCTGTACCACTGCGTGCACGACAATAATCAAGCCCAATTATGTCCCGTCTGAGACTGCCCGTCTCTAGATAGTCATTAATCTGAAAAACACATCTACTACAATAATATGAAGACTTTTGCACAACAGACACTTTCCAAACACAGGGACTGAAACAGACTGAAAAAGAAAGTATTTGCTTGATTACTTATTTGTTTCTATAACTTTTGAAATAGGAAGGCTGAAAGGTTGAGCTTAACAAATTAAGTCAATAAATTAATGCAAAATAATGTTAAAATAAAGAAATACAATGAGATTTATTTTAATTAAATTGTGTCAAATGCTTGTGTGGTTGCTAAAAGCTCAAAATAAAGTAAAACAATATATACACTACACACATATGCGTCCATCTTTTAAGAAAGTGGGATTTGATTGCTTGTTAAACACAGGACACAAAACAAACCATCAGACATTAAAACATGTTAATGATTACAAATATTCTTCTACTATAAATTTTTATATCATCTACAAAATGATGAAACCGCTGTACGTTTTCAGTTGACAGTTATATTTAGGAAGGTGAGGAGCAATTGTTTTTACGTCTCTATATATAATTGTTTATCTAACATATAACAGTTACTTCTAATGGGATTATTTGCACCTTATAGCATTAAAAATAGTAACGAATTTGTACCTTATTCTTGGAAAGTGCTGTAAATACATTCATATCTATAGGCGGGTTTAATGAAATTTAACACTATTAAGTGAGAACTGTGAAAATTATGACAATAGATCAAGAAGTAAACATAAATCATCCAGCTCAAGAACACCAACAGCTGCACTTATCTTAACATCAAAAACGTCAGGCTGAAAGTTTACTGGCTCAGGGTGAGAGAATCTGGCTCATAATGAGACACACAAGCAACAGGTTGCTGTTTACAAGGCCAGAGCGCCACCTAGAGGCCAAAAACAATCACAATCAATGAAAAGCTAATGCCCTTTGCCTATCATTGCCTCATTGACAATGCTGACATTACAGCCAAACAATAGCAGATTTGTATTTCCTAAAAGAAGTGAATAAAGGCATTAAAAGAATAATGGGAAATTTTAGATAGTAATACTTCTAGATAATAATACTTCTTTTAATAGAATATTAATGAGTTGATATTAATAGAAAGAAATTATTATTATTTAAATATTATAATATCATTAGTATTATATTCAATATATTTCTGATAATTTAACAATTCTTATTAAATATTAAATCTAATATAATCTAATATAAAATTGGAGAAAAAGCAATAATTTAAGAACCTTAAAGTTCTTAAAGCAATGATTAAAGAATTAAAGAATTTTATATTATATTATTAATACATTATTAATAGTTATTTCTGATAAATTAATTAATAACAATTATAAATAAATATAAAAAATATATATTACAGCAATATTACAAATAGCCTCGTCGCACTTAATTATTTTTTATTATTAAGTTCTTTTAAGGGACTCCATTGTTTTTATTATTAATATTTTTTGGGGTCAAATATCTCATATAAATATATTTAAAAATAATTAGTTATGTTTAATTACTCATCATTACAAAAAAATTATATAAAAAAACAAAAAAGGTTAAAAGTAACATGAATTATGAACAGTTTTTTTTTTTACAAATTATTATATAGCTTTTGACAAATTATTCTAGAATAATAGTTATTACTGACATACAAGCTTCTATTGCAGTACAGAAAGTGCGAGTCTTCTTTATAAAGCCTGCCCTTCTGGCATCACCAAGTTTAGGTTTGTTTGCAAAGCGCAGTGAAGTCACTGAAGGGCCACTCGTATCTTCCAGGCTGGCCTGT
Organism: Enteromius anoplus; assembly: GCA_032359395.1. Taxonomy (NCBI): domain Eukaryota; kingdom Metazoa; phylum Chordata; class Actinopteri; order Cypriniformes; family Cyprinidae; genus Enteromius; species Enteromius anoplus. The sequence goes on along the minus strand of JAUMHG010000043.1, from coordinate 1,698,311 downwards.
CACATCGTGTCGCATCTTACAGCCCTGAATCTGACCCACCCTCTTCCTCCCTCTCACTCTGTTTTCTTTCACGTTGTTCGGTTTATGTGATTCGAAACGAGAAAAACCCCCAGCTCTTTATGTTGTGCAGCACACAGCTGATATGGACTGATGTAATCAATGTTCTCTGTATGTTTGTGTTTGGGTATACAGTCGATAAATCGGACCCCTCGCGTGGTATGATAATATGACCCAATGACCCAGCCGTGACCCCCTATCAGTCAGCCTCTTTACGTCATGTTTAATCCCAAAGTACTCTCATTACTGTAATGCTGCATTCTGAGTATGTGTGCTTTTGGGAACCTGGGGGCAAATTTCAGAACGGATCACCAGTAGAACAGCCAAACCTGACAAAACCATGTTTTGAGGATGTCCTCGCAAGAAAACAAGGGTTCATAAAGGCACTAAATAATGTCTTAATGCATAATTAGAAACACCTAAAGTTGTAGATGTTTTAAGAACAACAGATTTAAATAAGAAGCCTAAGAAGGACATACATGTGTGCTCTGTGAGAATTATGTGAAAAAAAAGGGTCCAGGGGCAACTGTAACAATACATCTGTTCAGCATGCAGAGTAGTGTTCAGTAGTGTTTTCTCTCTGCTTGAGGGGAAACTTTTATATAAATATCTATATCTATATAAATTCAAGATTTCATATTTTGAATGCATGCACTTCAAATGAAGCTGCTTAATATGGTGAATATATATTAATGATGAATATAAAATTCACCCCAGTCTCCCCTGCAATGTATATATAATTATATACATTAATATATATATAATTAATATAAATTACCAAAGAATATATGCTATAAAGATCCTGACAATAAATAAATAAATAATAAAAAACTCAATTACTCTTACTATTATTCTTACAATTATTCTTTTATGGTCTTAATTTTATTGTGTACACTGGACATCCACTTGGCTATCTGAGGGAAAAAACTGTATTTTAATTTGGGAGACAATATTAAATTCACTTTCCAGTTTCCACTTCTCCACTAGCCAGTTTTTGAACTATTTATTGACAGTTCTATTTTAGTAAATGACCAAATAATCCTTTTGATAAATATAAAAAATAATCTGTCTAAATCTAACTATTTTACACAACAGTCATGGGCACTCTCTTTTAAAACAATGACTATTTACTAATATAATTAGAAATTTTCAGCCTGAGGGAAAAAAATCTTTAAGAAATGTTACAAAAACTATATATAATATAAAATATACATGTACTATTTGAAACGTTTTGAATGTCAAAAATTTAGTTTTAGATGCATTTCGACTGAAACTACTCAGTAGTTTGTTTAAATTCATCCCAATCTCTCCTGCTATGGATGGTAAAGATCATGCAAATAAATAAATAAAAAATAATTAAAACAATTTTTATTAAAAAAAATCATTTAAAAAAATATTATTCTCAATTATTTTAACTCTATATATTATTGACACTCATGCAATTAACTATTTAAAAAAGTTATTTTTAAGTTAAGTTTAATAGTTCTTATTTCCCCCCATGCAGACTATCGTGGGTGTCTAACATTCACAAGCTGCTAAATTTTTTTCTCTCACAAACTTAAATTAAGTTAACTTTGTGGAAAAAAAAAAATTTAATAAATAAAAAATAATCTTTAAATGTTTTGAAAATTAAGCGTTCACCAGTCTGTGTATTTCATTGGCTTGCTGGATGCTGTAGACTAGCTCTGGTATCATCAAATAATAAAGCTGGTTTTGATCACTGAGACGTGAAAGATCAATGATTCAAAAAAAAAAATATATAGTGAATGAAGAAATACCATCCATAATCCTGCAGCTCTCTCTTTCTAAAACACTGTGCAAGCTATTATATTGAATAGATCAAACTATTGAATGTGTAGGCAGCCTTGCCTTTGTATGATCCTAAGACCAAGCAAACCGAATAATTCATTTTTAATGTTAAATGCCAGACGGCATCAACTTCTATCGCTATCCTTTGCATAGTTTTGCATTTAAACACCTTTCAAGGTCACAACGTTTGAGCAGAGACAGTTTTCCAATGGAACAGGTGATCAAAAGAATATTTGTGTGGTACATGAAGAACCACTGTATTGTACAGTAAATGATCCAATAAGCAATTTGATATATATTGTACATAAAACAACCTGTAACAGAAAATGATGTTCTTTAGTTATGCGAGATAAAGCATCGCATTGGAATTATTGCCACTCTTTGCATTGCAATTGAATTCTTTAATCAGCAGTGTTACAACTTCCATTTTGTAAAATTTAACCATTTCAGGATGTTGCTAATGCAATAGCCAAAAATCATCTAAATGCATAAGCGTATTTTGCTTAAAAGTTGCATTTGTCAAGCTAACATTGTGTCACTATACAGTAGCAAGGCCGTGTTTACACAAGGGCTGAGCACATCTACCAACAACGGATGATTGTTACTTTATAGCATCCCTTCTAAATAGTCATTGTTGACTTAGTTGACCGTAAAGGGCAAACAGAATGACTTTTGCATCAACTTACGTAACAAAATGGGAAGAATTAAAAACATAGCTGTACACTAACGTTACTTTCAGTTCTTCCTCCCGAGTGCTCTGTCAAAAAGAGAGTGAAAGACAGAAACAGAGGGATCAGGAAGAGCAGACATCAACAAGAAGCTTGAGAAATGATGTGGAATCTTGAAGACGACGAGAGAATTTCAGGTTGGATACATTCACTCTTTTGGCGCTTTAAAAATTGCCTAAACATTCTAAACTCTCAAAATGTTTTTTTGTTTGTTTGTTTGAATCTACTGGATAAGCTGGGCAATAAAATATGTTATATAAAAGCCAGCTGGTCAGTTTAGTGACACTAGTACAAATATTTATGAAATCAATTACCTGAAACAACATTCATACAAAAACATGGCTGCCTTTTACCAATACTGTAAATACAGTGTACAAAACGGATGAACAATCTGAAAACTTCAGTTGTTGCTTCTTAGATTCTGAGGAGGAGAACACCCTGTCTTCAGAAGATGAAAGAGACATTGAGGTAATTTCAGCTTAAATCTGAGTGGCTGCGCACAGTACGGCATAAAAATAGATACCATGTTTAAAAAAAAAAAAAAGCATTTAGGATGTATTATGTAAGTTTTAAAACATTTATGATATTTATGATTTGATCATCTATACAGATGGTCACCTGCTGAATGCAAAAAACCTGCATATTATAGAAATAGTAAGAGCAATATGGAAGTGAATAGAATCAATCTACTGTCACAACTGCAAGATGCTATGTCTAAAACACAAAACCTGATATTGCTAAATATGAGAAATCAAATTCTAATTGTGAGATCCTCAAAAACAATATAACGATGCATATAATGATTCAAAATCTGTTCCGTTATGCTATTATGCAATGATTTCCTGCAGAAACAATGCAACCACAAACACACACACACACACACACACACAAAAACTCTTACTCAAGTGCTTTACCCATATTTCAGCAATGGATTTTTTGTGCAGTTCATTTTTAAAAAAATGTATAATCTGCTATATAGTGCGAGATTCTGGAGAAAGAGCGAGATGAGGCGAATGAAAAGCTATCAAGGATGGAGGAGGGTGAGATATCAGTGGAAGTCTTTTGCTATTATACTAATATTTCAACTCGAGTCTCACTATGAAATGCTTAAAATAACAGAATTTAACTTTCGCTGGTTAAACCTTGGCACAACATAAACTGCTTAATGTGTCACTGAAAATCCAAACCTGTTTCATACAACTTTCAGCCTCTGCCCAACTGCTCAAGGAGCTGGATGTGTTAGAGACACAGTTTCAGATTGAGCGATCATGCAGGGAGACCGCAGAGGCCTTTGCACTAAAGGTAAGTACACTTCTCTTTTCTCACAAGTCTAATGGCTTGTATTTGTTCTGTTGATTTTTTCACATCCCCATACTGATTACAAGCTATGCTCTCCTCACTTACTGTAGGTTATTTTATAGTAAAAACGGTTTCTTTAGGTTTTTATTATTTGCAGTAAGAAAAATGCTCCTTTTAAGAAGCTTATGAAAGGCTCTATAGGAAATCAAAAAATGGTTCTACTGTAGCATTGCTTGCTTTAAGAGTGAAAGTGAGTTCAACTCAAGGACCAATTACAGGCCTGGCCAGTGATGCCATACACTGTTCACCTTTAAAAATTATATACTGTTTGTATTAGATTAATGAACAGAGGGGCGAGTGAATGATTTTGAGGCTGATATTGGTTATAATCATCATGTCACCCTTCTCAATCTTTGAGACTTTTGAACCCACAGGTGAATAAAGATTTCAAGGCATTAAAGAGGCAAAGCCAAGCTATACTTCCCCTGATCCCAGAAATGCCAGAGAAATTCTCCATCCTGAACCTGGACCCCGAGGCTGATTCCAGCTCTGAAACAGTCTCTGAGGAAGAGAGCAGCGAAGATCCGCTTCTCCTGAGTCAGAATCAAATTAGAGGTAGCCTAAATTTCTAAATAATGCAGGCCTTGAAAGCAGTCAAAAAAAATCTGCATTCCCAAAAACATGTCCAAGAATAAAAACACAGAAGATTTTGGATCATGTTTCCTGCAATCTTTTTGTACAGAACTACAGTCATCTGTAGACCGGTTACTTGGGGAAAAAATTCAACTCGTTGCACAGGTGGAGCTTCTTAAGAAAGAGAAGGATGATTTGAAGGACAAGGTATAATGGCGCCTGCAAATATGGCATGCATACAGTTTCTGAGAAAACAATTTGCCCCAAAATGACATCTATGTTAACAGTGGTTCTTCAATGCAGGGATTTTTATGGGACATTAAAACATTGAATTTTATTAAACTTTAAACTCTTATTTTATTCACAAGTTGGTGTTGGAGGTCGGAGAGAAAGAGGCCCTTCTGAGGAAGTTCAGTAAGCAGAGCAGGACTGTGAATAAAATGAAGAGAGGTGAGTCATCCGAATATATTCTACCATTAGTGAGCACAGATACAGATCAAAGATTGATGGTAGTTTCTCTCCAGTGTCCCAGCTGGTTACAGAAGAGTTTACAGAGATGTCTCAGAAGCTCGAGATGGAGCAAGGACTTAGGCAGCACGCTGAAGTGTTTGCACACCAGGTATGCTTTTGAATAGGTGCTTTCACTCACAATTTTACCAGTTATTATTGTTTAGTAACCAAAACGTCAGCAAATCAGCTTAGCTTAAGTTTGCTGACTTAAGAACATTGTCATGAAAAGTTCTGTATTATGTGTGAACAAAGCCATAAACGCTAACCGTTTGAGCATGTACAAGTTTAGGATGCTCTGACATACAAGGTCCAACACAATCTCATGGCAATCTTATTCTTAAGTTTTGGTACAGTCTGCTTACGGTCCCACTGTTGATTAGGTTTATGGGTGGATATTCACGTTTGTTTGTGTTTTTTATAATTATTATTTATTTATTTTATTTATTATTTTAACAGACATGTTTTGTGTTTGGAGATGTGTAGTTACACATTTTTCTGATTTTAGACATGCAGACACCATAAACCGTGCTAAAGATGATCAAAAACAAACTAAAGTGTGCTTAATTCATACCCAAGCAAATGTTTAATGACTACAAAGCTTATTTTTCGCTATAAATAATATCATAGTTTAAAGACACGCTTATAAATTAATTTACTACTTTTCAAATGGCTTTACGAGGCCATTTTACTCTTTCAAGCAACCACCAAGCGCTCGCAGAGGTTCATGGGATACCTAAAGTAGTTCAACAGACAGGACTGCGATGTGTCTTGAAGTCTTTTATTCTGTCGTCTACGAATATTAGGCAAAGTGTTTATCTCTTTTACACGTCTACTATTCATTCACGACGCAGAGCCTCTATGTACCGCGGTGAAGACGCTGAACCCAACCGATAACATGGAAATAAACTAACGTTATACTCAGTAATCATTACATAATATTAATCAGCAAATAATACTGAAGCTAACTACTCACCCATTGATGGACGTCTGTTAGTTCCTAATGCAGTGACGGGCAGACAAACCGGGAAATCTGACTAAATTCGCTTGACTTGAGTGTATCGATATACTTTGGCTTTAGTTCTGTGTAGACTCTTTTCCATTTGGATGTAAATACGACAGCCTTTCCTCGTGTACATTAAGGTTTATGACGATAATGTTTAATTCCCAGTGATAACTGCTCTCCATAACAGTTTATTTCCGTTATTTAAAAAAACAAATCCCGACATCGTTGAAGGCTTGGTGAATTTCAACTGACGCTCACGTGCCAAAGTTTGAATTGGACAGTTCCAAAGAGCGCGCCACCAACAGGAAGTGCTACGGTTTTTTAGGTTTATTAAATCATTTGATATTTTTTGCGTGAGAAAATCAGCAATGACTCGACATTATACCGGTCACCAATGGATTATTTAAAAATAAATTTAAGTGTGCCCTTATGCAAAACTACACGATGGACCCTTTTTCACACTGATGACACATTTCAACTAAACAGTGTCGTTGAAACAGTTTAACTGAAAAGAATATTTCTTATTTTTCAGTACAGGTTTTAAAGGAGACTTCAGGAAGTTACTTTTAAATCATGATTATCATATTCTCTTAAATTAATTGTTAGATGTAATGAATTATATATACATTTGTGTGTCGCCTATGATGTTAACTGGTTCCTGGCAGCAAAACCCAGACGCATTCATCAGGCATCTTCTCAGAGAATTATAAAAAAGCTAAATGGCCCACTGTTTGGCTCAGAGAGTAACGCTTATGACTTGCATTGCAAACTTAAACAGTACATCACCATATGGTTTACAACGACTTTCAAATATAAGCTTGACAGAAGGCATTACCGGGGTTTTTTTTCAGTATACGTTTACATTTTGAAGTTCCGATTGTCACTTATTAACATTTATAATTTTCTATAATTTTATCACTTCATCTTAATCTATACTAGATCTTTTTTATATTGTATAATTAATAAGCTCTTGTGTGGTGGAGGTAAACATACCTTCCTCCTTGCACTCTAAAATGGGCTCAGCTGTTGTAAGTGAGGTGGGATCCGCTGCCAATTCATTATAGCATAGCAAGAGATGCCAACACCTAAAAAGCCATCAAACGTAATGCCCATTTTAGCAATGCCTGTCAGCGCACTGAATACAGTGCCAACTGAGCCTCCTTCCACAGCTAGACCGGGTGATTTTATCACTAGAGTAAATCATCTCGCACTGCAGACACTTGTTTATAACAGCTTTTTAAAATGGCAGATTTATATGCAGCTGGGTTTAGTCAAAGTCAGATCACTCTGTGGCTATCTTGGTAACACCCCAGGCAGCAATTTTCTAAGAAGATAACACAAGAATATCTTTAAGTACGCTAAATGTCTGTCAAGATTATGCTTTAATAACAGCTTAACTCACCAACGAAATCAGCAATTCTATCATATTTTTAGATTGTTTTGTTTAAAGCACACAACAAAGTGCATTTTGAGGTAAACAAACATCTATCAAAAAACAGACTGGCTCTTATTACTCAAATGCAGGACATTACACAACAGTCTCTGATTTGGTACACCTGAACCACCTTTCATAATATAAATCGCTGAGAACGTTGTCTTTGTTTGTACGGTCACCGGCTGTGCTTCAGTTCACCTGAAAAGCTTGGGTCACATTGGTGGAAGGACCTGAATCACAAGTTCATTTTATGTTACATTAAGGGATGTTTTGCTAAAAACTTGTTTTGGGAGGAGCGTGTACGAAGTCAACCGCGGCTGGCACCGCATTATCTAATCAATCTCCTCATCACACCTGCCCAATCAGATCCATCCTACCCATTAGAAATAACCTCCTCTTCTTCACTTCCGCGTCTCGTATTCGTGCATCCCTCCTCTGCCCTTCTCCACCGTTCTCTGCTATTCTCTCGCCTTCCTTCACGGGGGGCACACAGGGTCTGAGCCGGACACCGAGCTCTGCCCTCGCTAGGGTTCAAATCACTAGGGCTCGGAGTCCGCCGTCCTCGCGGCTCACCCCCCGGACAGCACGCCAAATTCGCTTACTATCAGTTATTATTACTATGAGGAAGCGCAAACTTGTGAAACTGTTTATATTATATCACATCAGCTGATGATATTTGTTTTATGTTAAAAAATTAAAGAGAAGAAATAGCAACGCTTGGAAATGGGACAGACTGTACCTTCAGTCCTTGAATTTTATTACAGATGACTCGAACTCTGTGCTTAATGACAGCATCTCCCTCTGCACTCCTGAAGAGTTCGAAGAAAACTAAATGTTACTAAATGTTACTCTGTATATATTACTGATACGCATCAGAACAATGGTTTACCCCTGACGTAGAACATCGTAGATTATCTGCTGTATGTGATCTTCAGTTGAGAACTCTGAGCCTGAACTTTGACCCTGGTCCATCAAAAGGTCAGGAGTGACCTAAATGGAGATAACAGTTTAGTAAGCATCAAACACAACCCACACAGAATATGTGCAAAACAATAAAGCAACAGTTGAAAGAGTTGGTTACAGTATATAATTGATACATTAGAGTAGTAACACAAGTGTGGGCTCTGTCAACTGACACCACCAAGCTAAATCAAGCTAAATGACATTCAATGCCAGAGAGAATAGAGTTTCAGGGTGATGAATATCTTTACTGTAACCTACTCAAATTACACTCTTCCAAAACTCTGACAGCATTTTGAAGGGATACATTAAGACAACAACGCAACGACCACATTTAAGGACCAGAAAGGTAGTAAGGTAGTAGGACAGTGGCCTATCAACTACAGTCCTTTTCATTTACAGGTGCCTTACAGGTATTCAGAATAAAATGTAATCAAGTAGTGCCTAGTCGCCACATTCAAATGCTGAGAAAGTCATTGAAAAACAACAAGCATAATGGTAGTTTTTGCCTTGATAACACAGCTCAAAAGAAACTTTCATGCTTACAGAAAATCTTTTTTCGCAAATATTTAGTAAATATTTAGTCAGTTTACTCCATTGACCAGTTTAAAAAAAATCAAAGATCGAAAACATTCATAAGAATGAAATAATTTGTTAAAGAATTTGTAAATATACATGTCAAATCACTGAACATAAAAGCTAGGTAATTTAAATCCAATTGAGACATCGGTTGGATTCAAGCATTTACTTCCTATTAATAAAAGGACAACAGGGTGGCCCTACCAATCTGATCAAGTAAACAAACCTAGTGAGGCAAAACTCATAATGTCTTATGTGACTGCCCAACTAGCTACAACCATTGCCCCTATAGCCAAATTTCTATGAAAACAAACCTGCATGTAAGAGACATCAAGAATACATGGTATGGAGGTAAAAAAAAAAAAAAAGAGAGAGAGATAGAAATGATTTATTCCGCACGTGTTCATTACTTGTTATTGATTTAAAAATGAATGATAAACACATAGAGTAGTGCATACTTTTAATGCTAGAAACTTCCATTTATTTAACCCATCACTCACATGTCCATCAACTGGAGCAGATGAAGAGACAGCTGTGACCTTAGCGACAGAACTTGAGCCGCGGCACAGGCTGCTGTAGGCAGAAGCAGGTGAGGAAGACTGCGGTGAAGAGTAGGTGTTTAGGATGAGAGATGGAGCGGGTAACGGTGAGGTTGAGGTGGGTCTGTTGTCTGTGTTTGGGATGGGATAGCACCCCTTGGCGCTGGTCCCGGTGTTACTCGGCAGTGCTGCAGAGCTCCCATCGTACCTGTCTGAGAGTCTGTGGGCAGGTGTCTGACGAATGGAGTTGGGAGCTGATTGGCTGTGAATGTGCTGGTTATATGGAGATATTTCAACTGATTCTGATGAGGTGGAGTGACTGCCTCCAGCTCTCCCTCTTCCTAAAGTACCATTTAGCCCTGTCTGGTGGGATCCACCCCACTGATTTCTCTCCATCCTTTCTTTGGGCAGCTCCCTGTCTGCTCCTATACCAATACCTCCATCCAGGTTTCCGTAGCTACCAGAACGTCCATCTCCAAGCGGACGTCGGAGTTGATCGGTGAAGTCTTCACTGCCGTTTTCTCTATCCAACAGTGAGCCATGAGACTGAGCCCGACGCAGGGGTGTGTTGTCTCCAGATGAGAAATACGGCCCCTGAATTACCCCATCCTCTCTCCTCCTGACAAACAAATAGACACAATTTGAGAATTACAAAAATCAGGTTAAACATTGTTTTCTACATGAATTTGCAATAAAAAACATTTTAAAGGTGCCACAGAATGCTTTGAGAGAATATTTTAAATTGTTCTCTGATATGTACATAGAAGGTATGTATCTTAGGTAAGGGGAAAAATGGCCAGAAACAGTTTTACAGGTCCATTTACAACCCTAGAATTTGACCCTAGAATGAAA
>JAUMHG010000043.1:1624340-1653041 GCA_032359395.1 Enteromius anoplus | reverse complement strand
CACAAAACACACAGAGTTAGCTGGGCGCTGGAGTGCCCTCCAGTGGCCTGAGCTGGCAACTCCAGCTGATCATGACACAAGTGTCCGGTCACTTTTGACCACAAAGACCAGTAGTGTGACTCCCAAATGGGGAAGGCACAGGGGTTAAAGACTCATTGATTAATTGATCCTGGTCACTTATACCTTTCCCAACTATTGTCTTTGAGTTCCGACACACTCGGGGTCACACAGACATGAAGATGCTGCCTGTTAGCCTGGCACCAAACCTGCTCTGTTCCCTGTAAAGTAATCAGTTATTAGTTATATAGTGCATTAATCGTGCATCGTTATTGTAAAAACAAATGCAGTTAAATGAAGTGTATGGAAAATCAGTGCATCAGCACTATGTGGTGTGCACTTCTGCAAAGCTGTCAAACCACAAAACAATAGAATTTTTAATGAATAAATGTTTGTTGACAAATGTGTCATGCAGCCTTTTTGTGAAAAATGTCTATTACTGTACCATTAAGATTGAAAATATTTTCTTGAAAAGCTAACTAACTAGTGGACAATGGAGATAAGAATTCCAGAGGACAAATATAATTCAGATTTTGTTTAATGTAGTGATATTAAATTAAAAAAATATATATGTATATATATATAAATTGTGCGTCTATGGGTGTTAATTGTTCTTCTAAAGGAATCATAGATTCTGATGAGGTTTATTTTAAGTGTATGTGCGAATGATATTTCGTTTGACTCATCACTCTGGAATTGTAAAAAAATGTCTTAGGAGTTTATGACATTCCAATCTTTTCTTCTCAGTTTACAAGCTCCCTTTCATTACAAAATGTTTTGTTATGTTGGACAAGTAAGAAGGCTTTTGCTCAACTTTGACAGTTGTGCTCATCAGTAGCTCTGCCTTTTTCAACCACCATGAGGCGAAAGAATGTACATGGCATTGTAACTTCCTTTTAAGCCTGGCCAAGCATGCAGCCAACCCACCACCCATGTCCTGTGCACTTTCTGTTCACTTTTTTTCTCTCTTTCACATTGCTGTGTCATGACAAACCTAAAAAGACCTGAAACCTATCCAAGTCATTGTCTCCCTTCTGTGTATTCTTTCTTTTTATGATCTTTAATAACCAAGCATCTCACCCATATCTTGGGCATAAGCTAGCATAGTTGATTTGCCACTCAGTCTTTGTCCTGTCAGCTTTTGAAAATTGTAAATCATGTAAAATTCTATGCTTCTGTGCCACTTACATAAATCTTGCAACATTGACAGGAAGCTGGAGGAGTGGCCATGGAAACCACAGCCTGTAATACAAGACAAACAAAAGTGAAAGTATTTTAGAGCACCTACAGTTATCTCGAAACTCATAACAACAACAAATTAAAGATGGAGAACTACCATCATGATGTGTTTTTTGAGGCAAAGAGTCTCTCAGATGAGGAACTAAGACAAATCCAACTATACTTTCAAATCAAAAGAAAGTCTGGAGGGGGAGACTGTGAAATCTACAGAGTGGGTGGCAACACCTACAAGATAAGTTTTATGAGCATAAATGGTAAGCATGCTTTTTGTTATTGCAGTTTGGTGTTGTTTTAATCCATGCCATCACTTGTCAAAATTACTGTAATAATACAAAATATTCCATTTCCAATAATAGTTCAATATTCTCATCAAAATGCATTTGTATTAAAGCCCAGGAAAGAGTACTAGAACGAAAGGATCATGTCATCAGAGTAGACGGACAAGAGGAGATCTGTGTTTCATTAAAACGTGAAAATATCACTGAAAGCAGCAAACAACCTACTGCATCGGCAAATCAGGTAAATGGCACAGCCACAAAACAAACAAAGACTTTGCTCCGATTTCTATATGTGCCGTGCCTTGCTTCCTGCTGGTGCAAGGTCGTGAGACCTGTTTTTCCAGAAAGCAATAGAGACACAACTCTCTGCAGTTAAAGTTAATACCTCGAATAGTTCTCAGAATTCACCTCCTGCATAACTTGACAATAACCTACAGAGTTTATTGACAGAATATAACATTATATTTTGTTGAAATGCTAAGTTTGCTGAATATGTGCTGGTACCTTGACTGGTTTAGGCCTGTCATGGACAGCTTACACTCAAAGATGGTCACGTTCTTTATATTCTGTGCCATCATCGGGCTACAGAAAGATACTTGTAGAGACTGTTGTGCTCCAACTGAGTAAAATCAAGCTGCTTAAGGTGTGTAGAGCCAAAAAATGTGGAATACTTTATTTCGATGGTCCACTTTAGTCAATCTACTAACATTAAGTAACTTTGCAACTATGTCACCTAGCAGTCATCAGAGTATTAGTACACTGTCTGATTAATATCTTCTAACACTTTATATTGATGGCTCTACAACACATTACATACTATTAAAAACTGCAAGTATATATGTCAACTTATTCTACTAACATTAAACCTACCATGACAGTCGACTCTGAGAGTTAATAGGCATGTAGTTATGAATTAATGAGGATTAGTTGACAAATAGTTGACATATAGTAACAAAGTTAATTATTGTTAGAAGAATGTCTAAATGGACTATCGAAATACAGTGTAACCTAAAATGTTAATGCAAACAAAGAGATTACTAACCCGTGAAATGGTCTATTGAAATGCTTGTGTTTTTAATTCACTTGCTCTGTACACTCTTTGAACTAGTTAAAATACTGAAATATATTTTGCCTGTAATCTATTTGTTTGCATATACTGATTTTTTTTTTATTATTTAATTTTTAGTTTTTATCTTTAATTATATTTTATTTATTTATTTAGTTTACCTATATAAAGTTTTTTTTTGTTGTTGTTTGTTTGTTTGTTTGTTTTTTATTTAACTTATTACTATCTTTTATGTCAGATTCTTACATTTGATCAAATTTAATTGGAATACTAAGACCAATCAAATGAAATCAGTATAAACAAAATCCATTTCTGCATTTCAGAAGTGACTTATGTGGCATTTAAAGCTGCTCCAAACATGCATTCACACTGCAATTGCAAGCTGTGTGAATAATGTGTCTGTAGTTTTATAAATGTTGAATATAGAAGATACATGATAAGGTCATGAAACCGAAATATTTATGATATTTTTGCTAAGTTTGGTAATGTAGTATTTGTTTGCTTGTTTTTTTGTTTGTTGTATAAAATTTAAAATGATTTAACAAATAAAACCATACTTTTACTTGCTGCAGTTTCCGTTTTTAAAGTCCAAATGACTGAGTCATTGTTTGAAACAAGTAATTTATAGCCAGATGGCTCATTCATTCAGGGAACAAAGCAAAGCATATTTAGTTTGTTTTTGGGAAGTGAGTGACAGACTTGATTGTGTTACATCATTAAGACAGCAATTAAAATATTGCACATATTTCACAGGAGCAGTGTCAGAAAGTTTTAGATGACAGAGTTGGTAAAGCTGTTTCTCTATCAGTATTAACACTACAGTTTATAGTTGTTGATCCTAAATGTGTAGTTTATCTTGTAAACTAATTTGTAGAATTATTTGTTGCCAGTCTGCTAAATGCTGGCAGAACTAGACCGGTCCATCAGGAAATATGCTTATTTCTAAGCTCTTATAAATACATTTCACTTATCTTGCATATTATAAAGCATTGTGAATTACCAATTAATATTTGTCTTTTTTGTTGTTGTTATAAATGTGCAAGTGCTAAAAATGTGGAGAAGGTTTTTAAACTGGACCATTATCTACTACGCTTCTTCAGTGACTGTAAAAAACCATATTCGGATTTGGAAAAACGCCTCTCTAAGGTCTCCAGCACCTTCGAGATCAACATTGACAGTGAAGAGATGGTGGTGACAAGGAATCCAGCTGCCGCAGATGTTTTTCCTCAGATGAAATGGGAATTTGCCATTGATGAAGTGATTGAGAGTCTAAAGTCACGCTATATCATCCACTTCGAGGTTGAAAGTGACAAATCTGCAGTTCTGGAAGAAAATTCTTTCCTCCAAAGTGATAACTTAAAAATGTATTTCGAAGAATTAACATCTTTAGCTGTGGTGGTTGGAGAACAATCAGAAGTGGAGAAGATGTTAAAATTTGTAAGCGGCTTGCAGGAAAAAAAGCAGCAGGTTCAGCAACAGTCTAACGTGTCTGAAAAACAATATGACCTCATCAAAGAGCAGTTTGAGCCATATGTAAAAGCTAATTTACCTGCACTTAGCATCTCACGGGAACAAGCAGGTGTTATTTTTCTGAAGGGTCCAGAGAAAGAGGTCCAAGCAGGTGAAAACGAGCTTTTAAAATTAACACAAGAAATCAAAGAGAAGAGGGTCCCATCACATCGTGCTCTAATGACCTTCTTGGAATCAAGTGGCAGTATACAGCACTTCCAAAACAGATTTAAGCAGAGCCTCCGCAGCCCGGTCATGCTCGAAACATCAGGTTCAGATCTTCTTCTGCTGAGTCTGTCTGATGGAGCGCTGGAGGAGGCAGCTGCTGCTGTACAGAGAGATGTATGTTTGGAGACTGTGCACCTGAAAAATACTCAGAAATCATCTGCATTTAATACATTGAAGGAGGATTTGAGCGAAGCCGTCAAACAGGCCAATCGTGAAAGTGTTAAAGTGGAGCTTAAATACCTGGATGAATCAAGCTCTGACCCCAAAGTGCAACTGGTGGGCTTCACTCCTGAAGTTAATAAGCTGAAGAACATTGTACTGGAATACAAAAGAAACCATCAGAACCATCATGTCTCCCTGCCTCTTCCCAGGCCAGAAATGGCAGAGAACTTCCCTGAGATCTTGGCGTTGGCCGGTCTGATGAAAAGCAATGTGGAAATAAAGCCAACGTGTTCACCTTCCCCGTGCATCCACCTCACTGGACCTCGCTGTGAAGTTGAAAGTCTGAAGGACAGCCTTGACTCATTTCTTCAGAGTCTTGCCACTAAACAATGTGATGTGAAAGGACCAGGAGTTAAACAGTTTTTTCAAGGTGATGGTGCAAGATCCTTGCAATTAGTGAAGAATTCTTATTCGGTTGTGATACTGCCACTTGATGATAAGCGGGAAAGAGATAAAGTGCCCAAATACATGAGCAGCATCAATCTCCAGCCATCTCCATCTGCATCCTTCCAAGAATCTATGGATCTTGACAAAGAGATAGACATTAAAGTAGTAGTTGGTAGCCTTGAGCAACAACAGGTAAGGCTGAAGTGTCATTATTTCAGATTACTTAGCCTTAAAGGGGTCATGTGATGCTACATGCACTTTTTTTTTTCAAGCTTCAAGAAATTAAATGTTAAAACTCCACCCATTTGTTGTTTTTAATTTACTAAAATCTTTACCCCTTTCTCAAATTGAGCTGGTGTTGGGATGTCACACAGACAGGCCCCTCCCACAATAAATGTATTGACAATAGCGTTGCAGTGAAGATTGGACTTGTGTCTTACCTCACACCCGCCCTGAGAAAGCTGTCATCAGTCAAAATTAAGACGAGAATGACTCCTAAGCGATCGAGGTGTTTTGTTGTTGGATGTAATAATGAACATCATTTACTTCAAACATCTCAGCGGCGGAGAGGATTAACGCTGCGTTTGGTTCTAGAAAGAATGCGACTCCAAACTACCTAAATGCGTCTATGTTCACACAAATCATTTGTCAGCTTTACCTACAAAAGGAGTTAGTACAAGGTTTGTTAATGAATCTTTTCAGTCCCTCAGAGAGCGGCTCGAAGAGAGCGGCGGGGTCAGCAGAGCTCATTAAATTTTAAAGGAAATTCCACAATACTGCTTGTTTTGAAAAGAGCTGTTTTTTGACAGGAGTTTTTTACACTACCAATAAATCCAAGCTATGTTAGACTTTTCATTAAGACCCTAAAGCATAGGTCATTAACCCTGTTCCTGGGGACCCACTCTCCTACAGAGTTTAGCTTCAACCCTAACACCTGACGAAGCCAATCAAGTTCCTCAAGATATCTTGAAAATACACGAGCAAGTGTGCTGAAGCAGGTTGGAAATAAACTTTGCAGGACAGTGGGTCCCATGAGCAAGGTTGAAGACTTCTGCTCTAACGAATCATATCATCCTGTGGAAAACCCCTTTAACAACTAGTATTTATATGTTGTACCTTCTGAACAGCCCTGTTAAGTAACTTTCATTATTCCCTTATTCAACAGGCAGATGTGTATGTTGCTCCGATGATCCAAACAAACATGACCTCAACCTTGATTGGATCATCCCTGTTGAAAAAAGCAGGACAGCAGCTTCAAAATAACTTCAACAATGCCATAGGAAATAATACTCTTACTCCTTGAGAAGTGCTGGAGGTGGATGCGACACCAGGATTGGGATGTTCCAAGGTTTTCTTCATAGAATGTGCCCCAAAAGGAAATAAACACAACAGTGAAAAGGTATGACATGAAAAAAATTGTTGAATGTGTTGGCATTTACAGAAAAGGTTTAGTAGTTTTGCCATGAATGTATTTTTTAAAGTTGTGTTTTTGATGTTGATCTTAGGCGCTTCGCTCAGGTCTTGAGAGAGTTTTTAAGCTCTGTGAGCAGAACTCTTGGGGTTCGATTGCATTGCCAGTAATTGGTCCTGGCATAGTGCTGTCAATACCAGTCAAAGATGCTGTTAATATTCTTACTCAGGAGATCTGTGAATTTTTATCTGGCCCTACTGGTCATGTAGACTCCATCCGTATCACAATAATGCCTAATTATGCTAATTCTGAAGAGGTAAGCTATTTATATATCACACCCACAATCCAATGAAGTTTATTGCCGTGGTGTTTAATCCTAACCCTAACTTGAAAATACTTTGCAGATGTTCCAGACAGTCTGTGGGAATCTGAGTGCCAAAATGGTGGACAATGCAGGGCAAGGTAAGATATTTAGGAATTATGTATTATATTTAGGGGGGAAACACTAAAAATATCCAATTCAGTGGTATCCAATTTCCCATGTCACTCATTTTGGGAATCAGTCATTTTCAATTTTGTTGTAAAATGTTTTTTTTTTTTTTTTTATTTAAAGCCAAATCTTAAAATGTATTTAATCACTTAGCCCATGGACGTGCCACAGCACATTATGGAACCATGACATCAAAACCATGTTTATAATGTACATTAAAATTAGTGAATCAGTTTTAGTGGCCCAGAGTGCTCATGCACACAACTTTTATTATTTAGATTTAGCATACACTTTTATCCAAAGCAACTTACAAATGAAGACAATGGAAGCGATCAAAATCAACTAAAAAGCACTTGCAGAACAAGCTTCTAGAGGACACATATGTCTGAAGTAATGAATTCAGGTAAAGAGGTGCAGAGCCAGAGGTGGTTTTATAGGCAAACATTAATTCCTTGAAGCAGCTATAGGTAACTAGTGCAAAGAAAGATGTGATGTGCATTCTTTTTGGCTCAATAACAATTAATCTTGCAGCTGCATCCTGGATTAAATGCAAAGGTTCATTCTCAGAAACAAAGGTGCAAAAACTGTACCTTTTCAAAAGCTACATGTTTGTACCTAAAGGGTCTATTTTTGGTACCTTAAGGGTACATATTAGAGTGTACTTATTTGAACCTAATAGGTACAAAAGTGTACCCTTTGAAAAGGACACAAAGTCCACAATGTTGGGAAAAGGACATAAATGTTGAAAGTAAAAACTCAACCTTTGTTTGATGATGATCCATCCTCATTAAATGACTCCTAAAACAGCATTACCAGCTTCACTTATTTTACAAATGTTCTTATTCAGATTATCAGAGGTTTAGATGTTGATGTTGGTTTAAAAGTTTGGTTTTATGTCGACATCATGGGGAGAAGTGTTTGTTTAGTCAGGTAATTTGACTCTGTGCTTTTTGATGGGTTTTTTATTCTAGCTGTTGTAGCTATGTTTGTTAGGGCAAAACAGCAAGGGAACATTTGATTAAACAATGCTGGTTGCATGATGATGATTAATATATCATGACATAGTTCTCTGATTTCGTCTAGTCTAAACTATGGCATTGATGGCAAATTGTGTATTATGAAAAACCAATGGTTCTACAGACTGAGATAGAATTGATTTTTTGAGATAGATATTTTAATCAAATACTTTGAGTAATAATAATGATAATAATTTGTTGTTGTTGTTGTTGTTGTTTTATCACACAAACATCAAGAATCATTGTATAAATCTCAGCAATGGTGACATGCATCATGCACAAAACAAAACTCATGCAGGGCTCCCAGAATTCATAGCACGGAGCATGTCATCATTGTTGAGATTCATACACTGATTCTTGATCTCTGTGTCTAAGCATTCAGTAGTCATTTGTAAAGAATGTGCTTTAAAAAATTATGCTTACAAATACAGATGATCTCACTACAACCTTGTTGGACAGTGCTGGACACATTACTAGAGTCTCTGATACAGAATTAATCACATAGTATCATGATTTCCAGCTGGAGTGCTCCTACAGAGGGCATTCCATCCAGAACATCACCATCATGTGTGTATGCACACACCAGGTTAGGAACTGATTGCACGCACATCTGGTTCTTATCAGGAGGACTATTTAAGAGGCACAAACATTCACCTCATTGTGAAGTCTTGTTCTTGCAATTCTGAGTATTTCTCTTGTTTCCTGTGTCTCTGTGTTTTGATTCTATTCTGTTTTCATGTTGTCTGATTGTTTTCTGCCTGCCCCAACCATTGCCTGGATTAACGTTTACGATTCTGGATTGTCTATGTTTGCCCCAGACGCCACTGTTTATCCTGCCTGTCCGACCATGAATAAAGCTTTGCAAATGGATCTGCTCACCTTTGTCTCCAACATCACACATAGTAGCCAGCATTATCTGATCACATTTTCTCTTGCTGCTTCTGCCATAACAAAGTCACTGAAGCAAATGTAAAACTTCAAGAAGTCAAGAGTCAAATTGCCCAACTAAAGCAAACACTTCTCTCCATAATGATGGTGTCAAACTAAACCAGTACTTTCAAATAGACATAAGCATCTAAACTCAACAATTACATGTCAGGCTCTTTTGGAGTTATTTAATCTGGAGCTTGAAATCAGACAGGTTGGGTTTACACTTTCAACCAACAATTGACTTCTGAGCACATCCACATCTAGTCTGATGCAGCTTTATTATAAAGTTAGAGGATAATGTTCTAATAATGTTATCAATAACATTTTTTAGAATGTTTTTGAACATGTTGTCCTACCTTTTAGCAGAAAATTCTAGGAACTAAAATAAAAACTGATTTAATGATGTGAGTGAGTTCAGGTACAATTGCAGGAGAAATGACTTGAAGGAGATGAGATGGAATAGAATCAAGTGAACAAGCAGTAGGATGTTTAGAAAGGATGAGTTTGGAGACTTCTGCCTCGGAGAGTTGAATTGTTATTGCATTGGAAAATCCCACATGTAAAGGGTTAGTTCGCCTAAAAATGAAAATTAGTCTGTGTTTTACTTAAGCATCCGGGTGTATGTGTCTTTCTTTTTTCTGATTAACTAAATCTGAGTTATCAAAAAATGTTATATAAAGGGTGCATAAATTGTAATAAAACATCCCTCATGTGGCTCCGGGTGGTGAATAAAGGCCGCAAATCTGTGCGTTTTTAAATATACATATTTCAAAAGACTTTTTCTCACTTCCACTGACTGTGGTATGTGGAAGCAGTCCTGGCAGATAACATAAGACATATTGCATTGCGTTATTAGTGACGAGCACGAAGAAATAACACAACAAAACACCAGCCATGAATTAGAAGCACAAACCAAGGAACTGCAAAATGTTGGAGAATTTTGATATAAGCCAAAGGGAGACTAGTTTGTTTCCTTTCCTCCTACATTTCCCACCTGCACATACTCTGGTTACTTCAGTTTGCAGATGTGAGAGAAAAGTGTTTATGATGTTTGAAATATGGCTATATATCTTACAAAAACACATGGAATCACTACTGGAGGTTTAATTCAGCCAGTTGTCATATTTGAGTGAACTAACCCTTTAACCAAACCTGCCATGGTTTCTCATATCTGCACCACAGCTCTGTTTCACTCTCTGACCTCTGACCTCGATGAGATCATCATCCCAGTACATAGGATTGAACTCCATCTAGTGTTTGGAGACATCACTAATGAGACTACTGATGCCATTGTGAACACCACCGACTTTAAGGACTTCCAGACAGCTGGTATTAAAACAGATTTCTAAATAATAACCGAAACATTCTTGATACACAATTTAGACCTTACATGAGTGTTTTTATCCTATCCACCACAGGAGTGTGTAAGGACATCATTACTAAGGCAGGACCTCAAATCCAGACTCAACTAACAGGGGGTAAGAATTTTATAACATTATCATCTGATTGTATAACATATGAAAAGACTTTTGTATGTTTGAGTGAACTAAAAAATAGCTCTGTATATAAACACTGGAAGTATTTTTAACAAAGCTTTATATGGATAGACTTTTAGATGAAGTTTTACTTAGGCTCAAGAAACTATATATACAGTAAACTCAAACGATTTGGAAAATCCACAAATCGCAACCTTCTTTAGTCATGAAAAAAATAAATAAATAAATTTAACATATGTCAGGTAAAAAAACTAGATAAATGATTTAAATAATGTAGTATATGCATTCAATATGTCATCTAACTCTATTCCTTACATGTATTCTGCAGCTCAGGTAGGGAGCGGGCAGATCCTTACAACCCCACCAGGAGGCTTCCCATGTAAGACCATCATGCATGTTTGTGGAGAGAGAAATCCTGATGTCATCAAGACCTTGGCAAAAGAAATAGTGGTTCAGTGTGAGCAGGGCTGCTATAGGTCTGTGGCCATTCCTGCTATCTGCGCTGGTCAGTAGCTTTATTATTTCCGATAATGACAAAAAAAATGCATGTTTGTTTAGTATTTTCACCCTCATTTTATCTTCTTTAACAATGACGGTCTGTTTCCGCCTCCAGAGTAAAAAATGTTAAAGTCAGATTGTAAGATCTTTTTAGCATCGTAAATGGCAATGGCAATGTCTAGACAAATGTGTGGGCTTTGCAGGACAAGGGGCTTTGGATCCAAGTGTGGTGGCTAAGTCCATTCTAGAGGGAGTAAAGGATGGCATACAAGGAGTGAATCTTAAACATCTCAAATATATTCGCATCATTCTGATTAAGATTGACGTTTTCCTGGCATTCCAATCAACGGCAAAGCAAATTTTTGGTGCTAATATACAATTAACAGGTGAGTACATATGTGTAATGCAGATGCATTTTATTACTTGCCCATCTTGTGCATTATAAAAAGTAATTCAGCACATTCATTGAAGGTTTTGCACATTCACCATTTTCAGCTCCTGGACCACTTGTACCTACCATGGTAACCACCAGAGGGCACAGTGGATCAACTAGATCGAGATCACATTCCTTACCCGTACAAGTCCCTTTGGACTTGAGATCTCTAGTGACAGCTTTGCCTGACACAGAGAGCAAAGCAGTATTTTTAGTCATTGGTCACACCAATAAGGATGTTTCTGATGCATGTAGAGAACTTCAGCGGTTGTATGAGGACCGGTGCTCCTCACACAGTTTCTCTCCTGATGAGATTGAGCGCCTCACTCAGGATGAGATGAACCAGCTGCTCTCTAAAGTGGATTCACTGCGCCTGCAGATAGAGCAGAGCAGCTCTGATAGATGGGTAGTAAAAGGGCTAAACGAGGGAGTGAGTGAGGTGGTAAGACTGATACAAGATGCACTTCGCAGACAGGTGAGAAAGACAATGAATTAGCATTACAATAATAATTAGCTCTCTACACAATACCCTCATCACATAAGTTAGTCAATGCTGATATCATTGTGGGCAGCAAACTGACATATAGTGCAGTTGTGCCATGACTGTATATACACACACTGCACTATTATATAAATTATATGTATATAAAACTTTTTTATCTCCCAAATTCTAAGGTGAGAGAAAAGGACCAAATCTTCCTCTTCAGTCAAGTAACATGGTGCATTCTGGGACCTCAGGGTATTTGGCAGAAAGTATCAAAAGACATGAATTTTAAGCTTGAGAATGAAGATGTGAAAGATGGTATTGTGGATGCACAGGGTGTGAAATGGACTGTGGATTTGAGAAAGATGGAAGCAAAAACTTTGAGACAGGTGACCACTCTCAAACGACTGCAGAACTTTTCAGGTCAGGAACAGCTTTCAAAGTACATGAAAATAAATGACTGGTTCTGTTAAATATATATTCAGTACTGTGTCAGATAAAATATTTGTCCACTGATCTACATCTATTATAAACTAATATAATAAAAATAAAGTCAAAACTCTTACTATTTGGCATTTTAGATTTCACTTTGCCAATCTACTGGGACAACATGAGTCAAGGTGATTCCTTAAAGGTGATTGACCTAGAGCAGTCATCCACCGAGTACAAGACTGTGAAGGCAGACTTTAAGAAGACTGTCAGAAAAACAGTGCTCAAGGTTTGACACTTAACACCATCTTATAAACCAACATTTAAATGTCTAACTACATGATGATTTCTTTTGTATCTAGGGTTAGAGTTAGTCTACAACAAGAGCTTATTTTGGACATGATCTATTGATACATTTTAACCTTTTAAAAGTATTGATCTAGTTATTGTCACCTTGTTATGATTTTGTATAACAGTATAGTCTTTATAGTTTCTTTTATGAAGAACAACTGGTGCATGTGAAGTCCATCAAATATATTTGTTCTTGGCTGCTTCTGTGCAAACGTATTACAACAGATCCAGCGCATCCAGAACGTGAATCTTCGGCGGTTATATGAGGGGCGTAAGATAGAGCTGGAGAACAAAAATGATCCTAGTGTGGGAGCAGGAGAGAAGATCCTTTATCACGGCACGTCAGAGGCCTCCTGCTCATCAATCATGCAGTCAAACTTCAATCGCAACTTTGCAGGGCAAAATGGTAACTGATTTTTTAAAATTTTGAAAAATCGTTATAAAGTAAAGTTGGTCTTACTCACTCCTTGTGTGTTGAAGTTGTGTCAACTGTGGGAGTAAAAAAACCAACAGCAAGTGATGACAGTCAGGCAGCTACTGATGGTCTTGTTAATTGTTGAGTTTGCAGACTAATTGATACTGATTACTTTTATACCTTTTGTCAGCCACGGTCTACGGTCATGGGACATACTTTGCTGTGAATGCCAGCTACTCTGCCCAAGATACTTACGCGGTTCCTGCAGCAGACGGGACTCAGCTCATGTTTGTGGCTCTTGTGCTTACGGGTCACTACGCTCAGGGTCAGGGGGACATGAGGACGCCCCCTGTTCGTGTAGCAACTGACTTCCATGACAGCGTGGTGGATAATATGCTGAATCCCACCATGTTTGTGGTTTTCCACGACTGCCAGGCTTATCCAGACTATCTCATCACATTCAAGTGAACTTCAGCAAAAATCAACTTGTCTTGAGATCTAGACGACTTCTAAACAGTTTTTAGTAAGGGTTAGGGTTACTACATCACTTCTTTTTTGCTTTATATCGCAACTAACTAGTGCTCAGCAGATATGAATTTTAGTGTCCTATATAATTCAGATTATGCAACTTTAATGATAACAAATAAAAATGATTCTGAGACAATCTTGAAATGCACAAAAACGCTTGAGCAGAAAATGTGCAATATTAAATGACAAAGCTGTCTGTAGATTCCAGTACTGTATAAAATAGCCCTGTAAGTCTCACATAGTCATAGTCTGATGAAGAAAGATTCGTCTGGGAAACATGGCTTGTGATATGGGCATATTCCAACTTTCCCTTCTCAGTTCCCATGTCTGCTTCAGGTTTGCGCAATTTGCCGACAAGGAAATGCAATACTTTCAAACATTAACCGGATGTGCTGTACTTTTGGGTAACTTGTGGGAGATCCATGAAAACTGTCTATATTGTAATAAATTTTCTTTTCTTATATTATTTGGCTTATTTTCTACTTCATCTGAAAACAATTGTATTTTTTTAACTAAGTATGTTTATTAGCTATATTTCAGTAAACTTACAAATAGAAAATTAAAATCTCTCAATGACTTGACTTTGTCAGAATGTTTGAAATTCTAATCTAGTAGATGCTGTTTGCTAATAAATTGTGATTGATTTTTGGTTTCCGGTCCTTATCACTAGCACCTTGACAAACATGTGGGCTACAACAACAGTAAAAGATATTTAACGAGAACAACTGAATGGGTTGAGGTATTAAAGGAAGTGGTTCAATAAACCTCATGCTGTTCACACCTATCAGTGAAGCTCTGTAAAACCATCATAAAAGCAGTCCACGTGACTTGTGAGCATTCATTTCAATTATGAAGTTATATTTATGTGTGACTAACAGTCCCAAAGTTACAGTATTCACTGAAAATCTTTTCAATCATAGCGAAATAGAGTTTTGATGCCATTTTTTAAATTTATGTGGGCAAACCAAGGCTGAGAAGGATATATAGCTCAAATAAAACACACCATATTATAGTACTAAACAAAATCATGTAATTTTCACATTTTCTTATGAAGTTTTCTCTTTTCTTTTAAAAAAATGCATTTTATCAGCTGAACAACTGCTATGTTAAAGGGGTAATCCGGTGGTACATGCACTTTTTCAAGCTGTTTGGACTGAAATGTGTTTTGGGAGTGCACAACCACCCTACAATGATAAAGATCCACAAGTAGTCTTCTTTTAATTTAATAAAAATAAGTTGCCCCTTCTGAAAATCAAGCTATTCTCGAGAGGCCACACCCACAATCGTTGATTGACAGCAGCGTGTCACACAGACTGAACTGGTGTCTTACCCCAGACCCGCCCTGAGTGAGCCGTCATCAGACCGAGACGCAGAGACAAGCAAGACTCCTCAGAGATTGAGGTGTTTTGTTGTTGAATGTATTAATGAACATAGCAGTAGTGATTTACTCCCCTGACATCTGAGTGACTGAAGACGCGGAGGATGAAGGTTACGTTTGGTTCTGAAGGGAAACGCGCCCTTGATCAACCGAAATGCGTTTATGTTCGCGCAAATCATTCGTGATCCAGCCTCACCTACAGAAGCAGTGAGTGTAATGTGTATTAATGAATCTTTGCAAATCTCCTTTCCTAATAATGTGTTAATTAGCAAGTTTCACTGTGAATACGGTTAAAAAAATATCCTCCGAGAGCGCCTCGGGAAAAGAGGGGCGGAGTCAGCGGAGCTCGTGAAGATTTAAAGAGGAAGTACACCGAACAGAGTGATTTCTAAAGAGCTGTTTATGTCAGGGGAAAATGAGCGTTTATTAAACTATCTTTGAGAAATTTTAAAACAAACTATATTACAAACTTTCCATCAAGACCCTAAAGAATCAGATTAGCTTGTATGACCCCTTTAAAAAAAACTAATCCACTGAAGACAATGCACATCAAAGTCTCAGTTTATTAGTGTCAAAAGTTAAATATGGCGATGTCTATAAGATAATGTTTTTTGAAATCTAGCCTGATATATATGGTATAACACATTTGTGCTAATTGGGTACCTTCTTATTACAATAAATTAGTAAAGAACTGTCTAAATTAAATTTGCTTAGGCAGTGAAAAAAAGTGTTTTATTGGCTATGGGTGATGTTGCGAAATAATATTTAATATGAAAAATGCTTTTTTAAAGCAAGAGATACATGGAATACTATACTAGAAGTATATTATACACTCACTAATTGTCACGTCTGTCTCTTTATGCTTACAGTTGCATCCATCAGGTGTAAAGCAGACAAAGTCTCTTTAGACAGACTGATTCTTCGAACTGCTTCACACTAGTCATTTACAAATCTTTTTGAAACGGGGTCAAATTAAATCTATTTTTGGAGAAAACTAAAGTGTTTTTGATCTTAAATACATGTAAACCTGTTTTAAGAGACTCATAAAACAAAATTTAGCAACCTTAAAAAAGGCATAATAGGGCACTGTAAGAAAATTCTATCTTTATAGTTGTGTTGTGGACGCTGCAATTGTTTAACACTGAGAACGATTTTTAGAACTAACGTTGTATCATTATCGTGCTTGGGGTGAATAGGCCTGAACTTGTTAATCTACGAAGCATTCAAAACTTTTATCCATCTGAACTTGTGCACACACAGAACTTTACATTTCTCTTTTATTCCTCACACAAAGATAAGTGGGAATAGAGCGCGCAAGTCCTACTTATTTAATCTTGACTAATGTGATGGATTACAGTTGTGTCAGGAGAATTGTATATGGGTTGCACACATGGGTGAGTTAACATGACTAAGCTTTAATATGTGGGTGAATTATTGATTAATGTGGGTAAGGAAACAATGTTGCTATACTATGTTAAAATGAGTCATGCAGGGAGAGTGTAATTATAGTGACGTAGTAAAACGGGGTTTTATCTCATATTTCATCTTCTGCACTCACATGCCTGATACGTCATCAAGCCCTTCCCGCTCTTTAAGTCTGGAGCTCTTCCAACAAAGCAAAGGACGTGAAAACAAACTGGAGGAGAGACAGTTTCATGTTATCAGTTTACAGAAATGTTTCAGTGGAAAGATGATGAAACTGCTGTTTACACATTTCGCTCCGCTGTAATTATCAGCGTATTAGATTATTTTATCCTGTATAAATATCCATTGATTCTTTTAGGAAATATTGTTTTTATAAAGGCCAGTGTCTCCCAACCCTGTTCCTGGAGGCACACCAACAGTGCACATTTTGAATGTCTGCCTTATCTGACCAATATATTTCTGGTTGTGGAGTCTTTACTTGATTCAGGTGTGTTTGATTAGGAAAAGTTGGAAAATGTGTAGTGTTGGTGTGCCTCCAGAAACACTGGTGTAACGTTAGACAAATAATAACAATCATATATGCAATAATGGGGAATGGGGACAGTGTGGCCTTATACAGTATATTAGTGATATAATGTGTGTGCACTGTGTTTATTTATCATGCATATATAAAGATCAGCATATAATCCAGCGTGCGGCAGCAATGAACAACGCTGGGAGAGAGAGAGAATTACAGATATAATAAGAAAAGGGAACATCTGAGTGTGCCTCACAGAAGGGATTTCAGTCGCAATCATACAATAATTTCATGTGAATTTATCTGTTATACTAAATACAGCCCTAATTGAGTGACCTATCGCTGTGACGTCTCATGCTAACTGGGAAGCAGCAAAGTGCGCCAACCTCCCAAGTCAGCATAGCGGCAGGAAACTCCAAATATGGTCATGGCAAGTGGAATCACAAAATTAGTTCTTAAATACATACCTGCTAGATTAGCAATAGTCAAAAAATATATCAAAACTTGATTTTTGTTAAGTATGCATTATATGCATTTATATGTATTGCTAAGGACTTTTTTTGCTAAGGAGTTTTCAGATTTTCATGAAATCGATGGAAAGCTTATGTATTAGAAAACTGTACTGCTCGTTTACAGATTCTGACAATTCAAAGCATTTTAATTTTGTTGACTGGACTGTTGACAGGGGCACCTACTTTGCTTTCAGTTTCCAGACACTGTTTGAGTCATCGGTCTACAAGACATTCTCCCACGAGGTTGGAATATCGTCAGGTGGTATTGTTTAGACAAATTAGCGGTAGCTTTTTATTTCATCACTCTCTCGTGGATGTTGTTTTCCACCTGTGCATTTTGGATAGACGAGTCATGAACAGTGACCTTCACTGATGCAAAAGAGGTCTATGCTTCCTTCTATCCTGACCTTGGGGATGATTGTGGCTTCTTGAGAAATCGCAAAATTCGCTGCTGCTTAATTTGGACATGATGTCTCTGGTTCTTTGGAGTCCAAGAGCAATTGATTTTGGAACCCTTCCCAGACTGAGACTGATCATTTCTGGAACGTCTGTGTGTGTTACTTAGGAAAGACTTTTAAAGCAACTTTAACTCCTTTATGAAAACAGTTATAAAGATTTGAGATTTAGTAACAATAATATAATTGGATAACATTTTTGCTTTGATAAAAAAAAAAAAAAACAATTTGGAATCTGATCATGTTTGCCAATTTGCCTTGCTTTTATGTAAGTTGACACTTTACATCAATTTTAAAGAGAGAGAGATGGTAAGAGAGAAAGGCATCTGAGCACACGTCCTGATTTTGCCAAGCCTGATGAGTCCCTAGGTCAACTATTCTGGAACATTTTGATGCAAAAATGTAGTCAACCCAGTCTCACTGCAATTCGTACATATTTTAAAGCGTACATATTTTTAAAAACCTTTGGAAATAATTTAGTGGTGTTGTCTGATGTGTAATCTGATGCCAGTATTTAAATAATAGAAAGGAACACTGAGCTGTTTTTTGGTTTTTTTTTTGGCAGCAGAAGAACTCTGTTTCAAATTAAACAAGGATCTCACTTCTCAGAGTTCATGTCCAAATTCTTCTGAGATTGACTAAGTTCTTGAGAATGTCTTCTGTTTTCTTTGGTTGCAAATAGCATGCTTACTTATGTCTAATATAGAGCGAACAACACTGAAAAGTTAGGAACGTTCCCCTTTGACATTTTCTTTTTTTGTATTATATCAGTGAATCATCAGATTTCACTACTTCTGTGTTGCTGCAATGGTTCCCTTAGAAGGAACTGCAAGATGACACTTGCTATAAAAATGCGTTGGTGAAGTTTTCTGAAATGCTACAACAAACTTATCTTCTGAAAATGTTATTTGAATATACTGAAGACATTTTCTTTCTGGGTGAAGTTGAAAGCATGTGTGTTCTTCATCATGTTTGAAGAGAATGAAATTGCATCATTCAGAATTATTCATATTTTATGTTTTACCATTCAGGTTTTGTACTGTACATTGGCAAATGCATACTTGTAAATGTATCCCTCAGGACCATATAATACTGCCTGAGCTGTAATGATGAATATAAACCCTGTCAATCCTGCATAATATTGTTTTAATGGAACAGATCACCCTTATCTAGCGCTTTATACAATAAAGATTGTGTCATTGCGGCTTTACATTGTTAAACAGGGAAAACGTGCTGGAAAAAGAGGATAATAAGAAACAGTCAGTTTTTCATTCAGTGGTGTCATCTAGTCTATTGAAGCTGTAGACAAAATATCTTAGATAAAATAAAAAATATATATATTTTTTTTGTTTTCTTGTCTTTTCTGGCTCAGTAACATATGCATGAAACTCTGACGGCTTGTAATGATAATTAGTGAGATTCTTCTAACAGTAAAGCAGATACTTATATAAAATGATATAAATATACACTATATCTCCCATGAATATGTCTTGAATCTCTGTAGTTTCAGACTTATGTAATGCAATTATGCAATTTATGATGAATCATAAAAAATGATGTGTGACATTGAATTAAACCTACATTGCTTCAGTTTAGTAAGTGTTCTCCTTCAAATACCATATGAACAATCTAAAAGTTATATGTTTTTTTTAAAAAACTGTAAAGATTTCACAGTAAATTGGTGAAGCACACATTTTGGATCATTGCACAAAAAAAAAAAAAAAGTATGAACTATCATTTAGATGAAAGAAGGAACGCATAATTCAGAAGCCTTCGAAATATGCATATGTCTTATACAGTATTAGGAAAAGAAAATCCTTAATAGATTTTTCAATCTCACTTGACTTTGGCAGTACTACTTGGACTGTTCCTTATCAAGTGAAATTTCAGTAGAATAGTAGGCTTTTAAAGAGAGTGAGTTCCTAGGAAGAGAAGGATAGTGAGAAATCATAATTGCGCAATAAATGCACTGATGTTGTGTGGGAGTGTCTGTCTATAAAAGTGAGAGTGTAGGCCACTGTCAGACGCACAGCTGGGTGACTACAGCAGACAGTCTCTTCTTCTCTGACATTGCTCTGCTGCACAAAACAGACTCAGAATGACCAAGTTCAGCGCATCGGCTTTCGTGCTTCTGATCTGCACAGCTGCTCTGCTGTCCACTACAGAGGGTAAGCACACTAACTTTCATTCATCGTGCTTTCTGATTTTTATTCTTCTGATGAATCTCACATCTACTCTCTCTGTCACTGCAGGTCTACCCAGACAGCATGGACGCTGCGAGTGCATTAATACACATTCAGAGCCAGATTTCCCACAAAACAGAATAAAGTCACTGAGGGTGAATCCGTCTGGAAGCCACTGCAATAAAGAGGAGATCATGTAAGTGTACAACCTAATGACACATAATCAAAAACTTCTTTATTAATGCTTCTTCAAAAAAAATTCAAAATCCATAACAAGCTAAAACTAAATATGTGTAACTATTTTTAAAAAAACAAATACATAAAACTTTGCATCCATACACTTGTTGATGCTTTTCTTTCACCAAATTCAATGAAATTGTCAGATTAAGATTCAGACAAAGATCTTTAAGATCATGAGAGCGTGCAGACATTTGATGCTTCATAGATGGTTTGGCTAATGAATGAAATTCGGTCATAATTTACTCACCTTCAGCCTATTTGATTTTTTTTATCTCCAACCATTGGAGATGTTTCTAAGAAAAAGTCTGCTAAGTAACTTATTTTTATGTCCCTCAAGCAAATACATTTCTTCAAGTACAAGACTATAAGTCATACAAATTTAGCAACACTTGAGGGCAAGTTAATGATGACTGAGTGTCTATTTCTGGGCGAACGGTTTAGTTAAATGTCAGAATGTGATTCATGCGCATCCTTTTATGCAATAGTAAAGACTCATTATAAGATATTAAAGAATTACACATTTGTTTCTTACAGTGCCATAATGAAGAAAGGAAAGCTGTGTCTCGATCCTACAAAAGACTGGGTGATTTCTCTCAAGGCAAAGTAAGTTCTTCCCTATGACTCAAAAATGATTAATTAGCATGATTTGAATTCACTTATATTACTGATAATAATTCATTCTTTTAAATTCGGACAACGAGTCACTTCGTAGCATCTATCAGACACTAACATGTCTCTTGTTGTTTGCAGATTCGACAAGAAAGGTGTCAAGAGCCAAAAGTGAACGAATAACACCGTTCAAAGAGCAACTGAACAAAGCTGGTTTTAGCATTACTGTAATATAGAATTTTTTATTTTGTCATCTCTGGATGGTACATGATGTATTGAATGTGAAGATGCGCCTTTTTTACAACCTGTCTTATGAAAGATGAACTGTACTGTAACTTTGCCTGACTTTTGTAGAATTTTATTACATTTTATTTATTGTTATTGTGTCGCTGAATTGTAGTTTTGTATTCGTTTTGAATGAAGACAGGCTGATGATAATAATAATAAAAAATAAAAAATCTTAGTTGATCTTTATTGTGATTTTTTGTCCTATCACAATTACAGTATTATTCCCTGAGCTGTTCACAATGAAATGAAGTTCACACTAAAATGAATTAGTTTATATTTGCATCATGCCTTTCCAAACTTCTCCTGCAGAACCTAAAATCTGGAAAAATATTGCATATACAATGCACTACATTACAGCAAAAAGGGACTGAAAACAAACAGAAAACAGCTGCCAATAAAAAAACCTTGTTCAGACTGTAAGGTCACATCTGATGCACATCAACACATCAGCTGCCATTATAAACACTCATGCGCTCTAAAGGGCCATACTTATTCATATTGTACTAATGCATACTTATGCTTATTTGATACACATTGCTGGTGGTCAAAATCCTCTCTGTACATTTACAGTCTTTGCTTTCATTCATTGTAAGGGGAGAAAGATGCCTTTTTGCAGCCAGAGCGAGTAGTAAAGACAGGGTTAGATATTTAATCGTTTTATGGATAAGCTAGTAAACTTAAGTTGTTTTAGTCCAGTAAATGTTCATCTAAAGGCTTTACTAAGAAATTATATATATGTTTACTTTACACAGATTTCAGCACAAAGATATGTACCCTAACTTGAAGGGGTACGTTTAGGGTTTTATTTGAATTTTTCTGAGCATTTTTTTATAAACCAGGCTATGGGCAAGCAGTAGGTTGTGACATTCTTTGAACTTTAAATAAATAAACTTTGAAATGATGATAAATTGCTGGCCCTAAGATATCCATGTGCGCAATCAATTTATTTTAGCTACATTTAAAAAAAGAAAAGAAAAATGCTGAAGGTCAGTTACGTAAATTCGATTATTTAAATGTAGCTAAAATGAATTGGTTGCAAACTTAAAAACAAATGAGTAAATTTAATGATTTTTTTTTTTTCAAAGTGGGTTCCAGCCAGCTTACAGTTTACCTTAGAGAGTCTGTGATTGTTCTGGTTTGCTGGAGGCCAAGTGTGTGTGTGTGTGTGTGTGTGTGTGTGTGTGAACTTTGCAGTGTTTGTTTATACAGTTTTGGTGAACGTGATTAATGTTTCAGGGCGTGTCTCCTTTAATCAGCCTTCCTGGTGGTCAGTTTCTGTTTAAAGTTCATGCAATTAAAATGCTTGTGTTGTGCCAAATCAAAATGAAAAATAGCTACTTAATCTTATTAAATAAAACAGTACTTAATCTTTGAGTCTGTAGATTATTCTGTATTCTCTGTAGGCAGTAAGGTACTCGAGGCTGTGCTGTATCATGAATACATCACAGCTGGTGATGGAGCGTTGTAAGGCACGACCCTTTCATCTGTGCTTTATTCACGATACAGCACTGCCTTGAGTACCTTATTGCTTTTATAAAATGGTTACCACACAATAAAAAATATTTAAAAAACTAAATTACCCTGATAGCACACGTAAATCTAGGACATTTACATCTGCAAGACATATTATTTAGGTTGTTTGCTCATCTGCAACAAGTCTACTTGACATCTCTTTTTAGATATCAAATTGACGTCTTTAAGATGTTTATGATTTAGAGCGTATGTAAAACTGACATCTAAAAGACATCTGCCTGATGTTTGTAGACAGCAGATGCTTTCCAGATCAAGAGATCTTTAACAGACATCTTGCAGACGTACGTGTGCTATCTGGGTATATGTTTTGAAATATTACTTTTTTGAAGGAATTTCGTTAAATGCAGTCCTTCCGCTAATATATGGCCCCTGACAGCAACAGTAAATGCAAGAGAATGTTACGAACATCTCATCTAATGGAGCTTGAATACAAACAGAGAATAGCATATCATCAGCTGCATCATTTATTTGTTAAGACTATATGATATTTTCTCTCGGCATGAGATCTCTCTGTTTTCCCTCTTTTAGTTTTAAAACAGACCGATTTGCGGCGAGATTGCAGGAGTCATTACAGTGTGAACTGATGGACATACAAAAACATAGGCTACATAAACAGAAAACTCATAGATACAGTAATATTCCCTCAACACATCGTAAAGTGCGGGTTTTCAAATAGACAAGGCGTGCATCTCTATGAGAAACATTAATTAGATGGGGAAGGGCGTGGTCTCAAAGTTAAAGATGAAAGATGCAACATAGCGCCATCAGGGGTCACACTTCATTAAATAAATAACAGACATAGAATTTGCCGAAATACATAATACACATATGTTGCTAAGGGTGTTGCTCAGTGATACACAGAACCGCTGGGTGAAGCGGTCATAGCCCTGCTGTATGGTGAATAAAACACAGCTGCTGACCAATCAGAATCCAGGAATGGAACTAACCCCTTTTATAAATAATATTATAATTAAACTGCTCATTTTTCCTGTGTGCATTCTTGCTTCAGAAATGTTTTTCCTGTAAATTATAACGCTGTACAATCTGGTGTTATTTCATGTTATCGTAAACCCAGCCAGCAATGACATGAGGGGCCCAGATGAGGGCCTCATGGGCGGCAAATGTGGGCCCCATTATGGGCTTGCCCCCGGGATCCACATTGGGGCCAGCCATGGAAGCACAAACGTACTAAAAGTGGGACCTGTAAGGGTACTGCATGGGTCCTAACTGGGCAATACACGTCAGACCCATTTGGGCCCCACCTGCCCAAAGGGGTTTAAAGTGGGTTTGCACCCGGGATCCACATGGGGGCCAGCTGTGGATGCCCAGATGGGTTTTAAGTAGGATCTGTAAGGATGTTATGTTGTTCCTAACTGGACAATTCATGCAAGGCCTATCTAAGCCCAACCATGCCAAATGGTTTAAGGAAACAATCTAAGAAAAATTAAAAACTAAGCATAAATATAGGTACAAGATAAATACAAGACACTTGATGCTTTGAACTGCAAGAAATATATTAAATTGAACAACAAAAAATATCTTTAAAAACAATGTCACAACATACAGGTAAACAAAAAAAATATATTTTTTAAAAAATCTTTAAAAAAAACTCCAAAAAATACAATACAAAATACACTCATGATATATGACATTGAACAACAAACATAAACTTTAACAATTTAAATTTTACAACATACCGGTAAATAAATAAAAAATATATATATTTTTAAAGTCTGTGGAAAAAAGAAAACAAAACATCTCTCCAAAAAATACATCCAAATACACTCATGTCGTGTGTGTTGTCCACGCTCTTTTTTTCTCTTGGGCTCTTGCACACCTCTCCCCGCCACGGTCACGTGCGCCTGTGAACCATTTCCCCATCCTTTTGATTCACATTCTCAGTTATTGCGTTACTCTTCAGTGCACCTAAATACAAGCGAGTCAATTTAGCAAGGTTCTTTTTTTGCTCCAACATTTTTTAGTGTCTGCTCAGTGTTTTATGTAAAGAATGTTTCAATGTCGCCGTGCTGTTGACAAATAAAGATAATTATTAGTGTAAATTAAACAATTATTGCTAATTATTGCACATTGAGTGGCCGGTAGAATTTTGAATCCACCAGCCACAGTGGCAGGTGGATGAAAAAGTTAATTTCCTGCCCTGATATGATTGCAGCGCATTACTGACTGCAGTGTTATTTTTTTATTTCAACTTACCTTATTTTATGGAAATTCGGCGTTGGTCAGAAGAAAGTGTGATGTGAACTTCTCTCTCATAGCCAGCTAACTTTCTGAATGGACTATTAATGTTTTGAGTGTGAAAAAGGACTTTGCTTACAGGCCCCTTAGATGTCCTAAGAACTGCCTGACCAAATAACTATTAAATACATTAATATTTGTCAATTTAAGGATATGTGAGAGAATTAACATACGAGATAACTGCTTCGCTGGCTTCATTATGAATGAGCCTAAGGTGTTGTTGTGCATAACAGGCAATGGTGGAAAGAGTACTGAAATATGCCATGCAGGACCCATATGTGCATTCCCAGTTTAAACCCATGCCCACTTGGCCTATAAATATGTCATGCAGGACCCATATGTGCATTGCCAGTTCAAACCAATGCCCACTTGGCATATAAATATGCCATGTAAAACCCATATGTGCATTCCCAGTTCAAACCCATGCCCACTAGGCCTATATAAATTCTATGCAGGACCCAAATGTGCATTCCCAGTTCCAACCCATGCCCACTTGGCCCATGCCAGTCCCTTATGGGGCCCATGTAATC
Source organism: Enteromius anoplus (assembly GCA_032359395.1). Taxonomy (NCBI): domain Eukaryota; kingdom Metazoa; phylum Chordata; class Actinopteri; order Cypriniformes; family Cyprinidae; genus Enteromius; species Enteromius anoplus. The sequence goes on along the minus strand of JAUMHG010000043.1, from coordinate 1,627,648 downwards.
AGCTTCCTATGTGGGACTCATACTACAAAACTTACATGGGACCAGCTGATTTCACCCAGCCAAAGCCTATGCCCACACAGTTCCCATGGAACCCCTAGTTAACCCATCTGGGCCCCACGTGTCGTTGCTGGCTGGGAATTGATTATAGTATTGCATATTTTAATGCACTTTCTTTCTTACGTTTTCACAGTTCTGCTGATCAGCCCGTCAGGTAGCTGTGCATATCTGAAAAGGTTTTATGGGTGACTGTTTAATACATTTTTATCTCTCTCTGCTCTGAATTGTCCCAGAATGAAAGGCTTGTATTTGGCAGTACACTGTAAAACACTCTGAATACTTTATAATAGGTGGCCTAGTATGTACTTACATTTAAATTACGGATTTGGTACAATGTGCTTATGTACATACCTTTTTTTAAATTGTATGTAAAAAACAAAAATACTCTAATTCTGTAATTAATTTCTGTATTTGCAGTTATAATTACACTGTTGACCTATCCCTTACACCTTAACCAAAGCTGTTCCTAACCTTACCCCGACCCCATCTCAATAGCAGCAAAAGTGTTTCGCAATACAAAATGAACACAAAGAGTGCATTGTACTTGTTTGGGTTTTTTTTTTTTTTTTTTTTTTTATGTAAGTACTTTGAAGTTAAAGCCACCTAATATAAAGTGTGACCAAATATTTATTTTACAGTCAAATCTCATATTAGGTTAAAAATATTAGTTGACAGGTGAAAAGCTTTGGAATTGCTGCATTGTGTATTTTTGTGTGTTTGAAAGACAAAAGCCTTCCAAAGACAAAGTATGATTAAATGCTTCTCTGTGTGTTTATCAGTGGTTAAAGTGATGATGAAAACACTTAAAACGTAAGTGCTGTGCAGCACCACAAAACTGACTTTTTTTGAGTGAATATAAGGAGGCTATTTTAGAAAGGGACATTTAAAAGAAGAAATAGGCAAATTAGGGAGAATCGATGAATGATGGAGGATTTGTTGCTATTGAGTGAATAACATGTGATACTACAATAATTATAGCTTTAATCTGATTATGGGTATTTTAAAGTGCAATGCAATCATTTAAAATAATCAAGTGATCCTGATTAGCTCTGTATACTCTTTATCCAAAGTTTATAAAGTCCTCTTTGTATTTACATTGCTTTTCTACATGGCTTTTGATCAACCTTTTTCGGGAAGGCCTGCATGCTTTACCTGCTCACAGTTGGACGGTGCACTTTTGCAAAAGCATGCTAAGGTTTCAGGGTTTATTCACTGGAATTTGGGTTTACTGAAGGAGGACATGTTGTGCAATTGGTTTTGATAAATGTGATGTCAGCAGTGAGGTTCTTTAAAAGAGAAAGTTCTGCCAAAGTGTACACAAACACTATCAACAGACGGACAAGACAGTTTCGTTAAGGAGCATCTGCGGTTTTACTGTTTATATTCTTAAGCATTGATTACTTACAATTGTGCGACGATGAAATTCATATCAGCAGCCTTTGTTTCTCTGACATGCATGACACTGCTCTTCACGACAGGAGGTAAGCATCGTTTTGATTGATAATAGCCATTATTTTGTATTTATTGTTTATTCAAGGTTTCAAGTTCCTTGTATGTGTAGAATAAACATTGTAAGAGCTCACAAGGTACTAACACTCTACTTTCTATCTTGTTTGATGAAGTCATCGCTGTCAGACAGCTACGCTGCCAGTGCATTAAAGCGTATGCGGGAAAACCAATTAACTTTAAACTAATACAAACAGTACAGAAGATTCCTGCTGGAGCACAGTGCAAGAGCATGGAGGTCATGTGAGTATGACATTAAGAATGCAGAAGTCTGATGCATAGTAAAAATGAAAAATGTGACTTTGATGAGCAGAAACAGCCCAACAAATGTTGTTTTTTGTCTTACACAGAGCCACTATGAAAAATGGAAAGATGTGCCTCAATCCCAAAGATGAATGGGTGAAAAAGATCATCGATGGATAATGTGTGTTTGCATGCAGTCCTGATGTTTATGGTTTTTGTAGCACAGATTTTCCTCTGCATACTTCTGCAGACCTTTGAAGAAAATGCCTTGTCATTTTGGCTGAAAGAAACATAGCTGACTAACATTTTGCATGAATATGAAAATACATGAAAAGATTTTGTGTTTTTGTCCACGTCACTAAATATGATACAATATTTTATATGATTCTGTCTTAGATTTAAACGTTTGCAACACGGCTGATTAGTTTTATTTTGATGTAATATACCTAAACTGCATAAAAATTAATAAACTTCTCTGAAAAAGGAAGTTCATTCGGATTTAGTGAATTTTATTTGTCACATACACAGTATGATATGCAGTGAAATGCTTATACGACCGGCGGTGACCTTAAAAATGTAAAAACAATTAACAAGAAATAAAATAAGGGTAAGTTTAGCTACATAAGAAAATAGAACATATTCCAAATATATGTAGGGTCTGGAGAAATTGGCTGGGGGAAGTTTAATTCTTTTGACTAAAAGAAATGGGGTCTCTTCCAGGACGCCAATACTGACAAGGCTCTCGGGGCCCAAGAACAAGCCATAAAAACATAAAAGGCAAGCTGAGCTTCAGCTGAGCTCTCCAAAGACAATAGACAAAAACACCCTCTCACGCCCTTTACGACGACCTCCCCTCCCTGCCTCGACCAACACCCATTTTACGATCTACAAAGTCTCAAATTCTCCCTCTGAGAGCTTTAATGGAAAATGTTAAGTTACAAAATGTCATTCTGTGAAGATATTGTTTTTTTCTGTCATATTTGGTGTCAGTTTACAAGTTCAAAGATGAATGGTACGATGGTCCGAGGTTCACAGCAATCATTTATCTGAGGAAGAAATTTGAAAACTCTTTTAGAATTAGACTTAAACATTAAGGGGGCGTCTCCCTTCTGAAGCCCAAAAACAGATGCAAACCTGGGGGCTACGGAAAATTCCCGCCAGCAAATGTCTTGTGTTTAAAGCTTGTGGGTGTGTTTGTTAGTGGACAGTATTTAAGGAAAAAAGCAAAAACAGATGACCAGACTTTGCTCTGTACAGAGGGTCTCCAGACTGCAGTTTGCAGTATGCATTCGGTCAGATATGCAATTCATTTGAGGTAAAATTGGATTCTCATTATTTAATTATGTAATTGGCTTGAAACATAATTCTTTAATGTACCAAAATTATGTATTTTCAATTGGAACTGAATTTAATTTATTCTAAACCGGGACTAAAGGTAATTCTCCTTTCTTAAATTATGTAATTGGCTTGAAACATAATTTCTTGATTTGCCTATATGATGT
>JAUMHG010000043.1:1584622-1620496 GCA_032359395.1 Enteromius anoplus | reverse complement strand
GAGTGATGGTAATGTATAATGACGAGAATTAAACTATTTATTTATCAAATGCAGAGACGGTCTCTGTAGTCAAGACGTAATCACTGGAAATCAGGTGTCCCCAACTAAGCAAGCCAGAGGCGACAGCGGCAAGGAACCAAAAACCCATCCTTGAGAGAATGGGGAAAAAAACCTTGGGAGAACCAGGCTTAGTTGGGTCCGGTTCTCCTGCACGCCCAGCACCTAATTTCCAGTTCAATTTGAAACACATGTAAGACTGTGTAGGGACTTATAGTGTGTCCTTACACACTACAGCCACTAGTGGTCAGTGTACTGTAAAATAATGGATCTTTTAACAGTTACAGAGGTATAAATGGTAGGACTTGCAGTTGCTGCTTTGATGAGTTGCGTGATAATCAAGTAAATTATGAATATACCAATATAATATTTTTACTCTTGCAGACAAAACGGGTATGCGCAGAGAATGTAATTCTCATTAGAAAAGGTGACATTAGAAAAACTTGTGATCGTGATCTGACGGTGAGATTTCATTTAATTACTCGACCTGCTGTTTCCGAAGAAACTTTAACTTCATTTCGATCTTTCAAGTAATGCTGAAATGTAGCATCATGCATGTATAAAATGTAAATGAATCATGCATTTTTCAGCATTCTTGGAGGTAGTTTTAGGGTAGTTTAATTTTCTGTCACCGACACAAAATGAATTTAAGGAATTTAAGGCCATTAGCAAATCCGACACCCTGATAGAAAATACACGAGTAATCTGCATAAAGATTGCATTGTCTTCTCGTGTTCTGTCTAATGATAAGTGCGCTCCATATTTTATAGCGAGCCCAAATCAGCCATTCGAGGTCTGTGCCTTGTGTGTCAGTCGTTGATCGTCCTCCTCCGGCAGAGTATTTTCTCTATGGCCGAGTGTCACTACCTTTGTGTGTCACCGCGACATCTGACACTGATGGACCGAAGCAGAAAACTCTGCTCAGAGCCAAGTGAACACTAGTTTAACGAAGTCGTGGCATGTTCCTCGTGACAATGCAACATCTTCACAGATGGTGAGAGCGTGCGATGCAGCTGCTGCCAGCGTCTTTTCAAACTCATACTGATAGCCTACAAAACCACAAAACTTTTATACACAGGATTTCACAAATAAATCTTACTGGGAAAATGCGATTTAAAATAAATAGCACATCATTGTTCGCTTCATTAATTAACTAGTACGAATTTAAGTTTACAAAAATAAGATCGCACAATTTTATTATTATTTTTATTTATTTTTGTAAATGACTGTATTAATACGTGCGTGTGTTACATGGGATACTATTAGCCTACATTTTACGTGACCTATCATTTCGATTAAATACGTTCATTTCTGTTTTTGGAATCGACGTCTTAAATTGTTGTAAGTTCAATGCCGTTTCCGTGTTTTAATATAAAGTAGCATATTCTCTATTCGATTCCGGTTTAAACGTTTTAGTATTATTGTTCCACTAAGAAGATTACATTTGAATAAGGTTCACGATTGGTTGATGTCTCATCAACTAATAAGACTAGGAAATTTTAATTTAATTGATTAATATCGATAGTGAATATTTATTTGCAGTCTACAGAATGAACAACTAGCCAACTGTTATGTCTTGATTTGACCCTAAAAATTAGATGCAGAGTAACTTAATGCGCACATGGTTTAATAACATTAAACTATATCTATGACTTGAATCATATTAAGCCGCGTATGATTTTACTTTACAAAACATGTCTGGCAAAATATCCAAAAAAACTTTTCATAGTGCCTTTTCACTTTTATTAAAAGCTGGAAGAACCACTTTTTCCACTGGTAAAACTTGACTGTTAATAAATAAATGAATTAATAAACGTTCAGCTGTACTCCTAAGAACTCAATTCAACAATTGGTTAATTCTTGTTGTAGCTATAACACATATTAAAATACTGGATTTCATGTGTGTGAAAGACAAGATTAATATTAGCCTACTCTTCAGACAGTAAAAATATATTTGTGTAACTGAACATTTGTTTAAATCAAACCTGAATTATTTTTTGTTTTTTGTTGATGTGTGCATGCTCTGGGTTTGGTAGGGGGGGGGGGGTCTGTTTGTGTATTTATCCGTGTTTATGGTATATCTGCTGCTTTGCAACATTTGTGTGTTGGAGGAGGAAAGGGCCCACGTATGAGGCTGTGGGGCCAGAGAGCAGTGCAGGCAATTAAACCTCTCTTGACTGTACTGTTGGTTTGAGGAAGTGACTGACAGCTCCATTCATCCCGTTCACGGTTTAATCTGTGCTGAGCAGCTGAATTCAATAATGAGCCATTTCGGCAGTGAATGATAAACACTGCTGAAAGTGGCAAAACTGCAATTATGTCATTGCGGCCTCCGTAATGGGATTGCGCGCTCAGATAAAAGATTCTAATTTTGTTGTTGTGTATTATGGCAGCGGTTCAATGATGAGATGAACACCTGCGGTTCTTGCACCGCGAGGTAAACACAAATAAACCTCTCGTTTATATTTACAAATAACGCACAGAATGTGTACAATAGCTTACATCTTACAAACCGAGCCCCTTTCCCATCTATCAACCCCATCTATGCAAACTCAAAGAGTTGTCTGAGCATGTCTCAATAGGATACTGAGTCGAAAAACGTAAACAACGGCGTCACAGCAATGCATGCTATTAAACACTAAACTAAACTAAACAATGCCTATACTCTTAGATTTAGTTAAATACTTTTAAAACAATAAAATAATCGTTCCGTGTTTTAATAGTTTTGGGCGCTAACTTTTTAATCACAACGCATTTATTCACATTAGCCTTACAGACGCGTAACTTAAGTTTGTAAGTATTGAAAAAATAAATAGGTGACATCTAGTTTAACTGAAATTAATTCTACTTACCGACAGCAACAAATACAAAGTCTAAAGGGATCGTTTATTTCGCTGAACGCTATAGGGGGGTTTAAACCGCCTCGTGCTTTTACTCGTTTCTGTTTACCAATCGATTGACGGATTACAGTCCGGAAGTGACGTCGCTGCTGTCAGTCAACGTAACAAATACATACTCTACTCTGGAAATTATATGTTAATATGACGGCTCCAGCCTTTAGACTGCCTTCAAAATATTCTAAGCACACCCAAATTATGTCCACAAATTTGTATTTTATTGTCTATTATCGGATGCTCCTCAATTGGTCCAGCGTAAAAAAAAGTCCTCCCCCTCCTCCCGAAGAAGTCCTGAAATCCGTTGGCTCTTTCTCCAGAGCAGATACAAAAACACACCCAGTGTAGACAACGAGTAAATCGACTGTGCAAGCCATAAAAGGGGCAAAAGGGAAAGTTTGCGCTGCTCGGATCCATGTTTGTTGTGTGGAATTACTTATACGTGGTTAAGCAGTGAAGCGCCTCCCAGTGCCTCGGTCATAGACCTTGAAACCCAGCGCATATATGCAGAATGCTTTTTGGGTAGAGCGCGATCCTATAGCTGAGGAGGGTCCTACCACTTGCCCACAGGGCCCCCTCCAACCTCAACCTTCCTTCCCTTCATTATAGATCTCCTCCTGCAGGGACGCCCGGTGCCGGAACATGCTAAAATATTTGGGCAGAAAGTCGGTTCCGTCGCTGGATTCTAATTTGATGATTTGCTGGGAATAATCTCCCTATTTCTGACAGGAAAGAACTTACGCTGACTATTTATTCAAACTCAGAAACAGCTCGAGAAAACTAGGTGAACACACAAAACAGTGAAATTATTAGATGTTTGATCAAGCCACGAGTATGGGCGATGGGATCGCCGAGGACCGAAACCATTGTGGATCCAATTCGTTGTGCCGTGACCGCGGCAGAGACTCTAAAAGCCGGACGGAAGTGGGGAACCGGTCACCTGCGCAGAGCTCTACCGACACACCGGGGACTTCTGCGTCCACACCGACTTCATCTAGTGAGGATGGACACGATAAACTTTTAGGAGTCGATCCGGACTATTGCAGAAGGATTCTGGTCAGAGGTGAGTGAGCGAATATCTAATTGGAAATGCAAACTCCTAGCCACACCGGTTCCTTCACTATTTGCTTTAAAACTACAATATTTTACTAATTCCACAAACAGACACACTTTCAATTTCATTTCATCGACATTCGATAAAAGTAAAACATTTTTAATATCTCCAACAGACTCGTTTTAGTTTCTGCTTCGTTTAGTGTTTTTTGTTCGGTCGTGATTACTTTAATATGCACACCACAAATATCTGAGATTAGTTCACAACGCTGACAATTACTTTGTTATTACAGCAAATGTTATTACAAAAATGTATACACAAAACAGTAAGTATAAACTATAAATAGGCCAACAATCGTAAAAAAGATGCTCATTATATTATCAATATAAGAAACTTTACAAATACTTAAAACAGCATTGTTATTATTTAAATTTAAATACATATATAAATATAATAAACGCTTTAGAGACGTGGCTTTTTATATTGATTGCAGTTTATAAAAGGGATTTATTTCATGTCACAAACTACAAGCATCAAACATGAGTGTCGAGCTTATTTTGTGTGCATCATTATGTGTTAAGGAGGCGTAAAACAAGAAAATAAACATTACGCATAATCGAAGGTGGTTCTATCCATTTATGAAACATATCTAAACACACTTCTACATGTAGGTTATTGTTTTTGTTTGTTTGTTTTTTTAATACGAAACATATTATTTATTTGGCAGAAGACTCTTTATTTACAGAGGTCTTTTGAAACGCATACAATTGAGAAAAGGTAAATAAAACAAGGTTTCTGCAAATACCATCATTAAGGTTATAAATGAAGGAATACGTGGTTGAAAAATATTTTTACGTTTTTGATATTTTAGGGTATTAGGATATCAGGGTATTAGGAGGTGTAAGCCATTCACCTTGTGATACATATTTTGTAAAAATTACAATTTACGTTTACTATGCATATTTAAAAAAAGGAAAAAGAAAATGAGCTAAAATTTAGCCAAAATGTAAAATAAGAACGGCATTAATATCTCTATAATAATACACAAATATCAATGCACTAAATATTTGACTATCATCTGAATTGTTTTCTGCATTGTTTGCAACTGTAACGAATTTTACATTTTAAAACGAATATGTTGGCCGAATTAGCATCTGCATATACTCAAAGCATTTACCTGGCCTATTATTTAGTAAAAACGTGCAATTATAATATTTCACATGCTCTAAAATAGCCTGCCTTTTCATTAATGCCTTGGTTTGTGAAACTCGATGCACACGAACTGTCCGAGCCTCGAGTCCTGCAATAGTGGCAGTGAATAGCCGAGCTAATGTTTGGGCTGTGATTGGACGAGCTGTAGGGGATCTGAGTGGTTTTGGCGCAGTAAGCCCACAATCCCCGGTGTCACTATTTGTTTTTAAAGCTGACGATTGAACGCGCCCGAGTCCTCGTGAGAACCGGGGTCACTGAAAGGTCAGCAGGTCTGTGTCATAGGCCCAGAGGCTCGCGATGATTTGAAACAAGGAGAAAAAAGGCAAGAGGCGTTCGCCATTAACATTCTACCTCCTTATATAAACAAATACCAATAATCCTATTGTGATATTACAGTTAAACCAAGTGTGATCGTCACCCAGCTTGGTTGCCAGGCAGACATTAAAATAGGTGGAGCTATAGATGTACAGAACATCATGCTAATAAGTAATACTTTACCACATCAGTTTTACACATAGATCTAATTAAACCCGTTCTAATAACATATCACACTGATATGATTAAATAAAACAAAAAAAAACAAGATTTAAGTAGGCTTATATTCTAGTAGTCACAACCTGACAGATATGACTCACTGCAATATGACTTTATTTGTACATATTCCAAAATAGTGCACATTTTGGTTTGAGACACAGGTATTTCTTTACCTTTATCCACAAATAAATGTTTACTGAGACGTCACTCAACATGAAAGTCATTATAATGTTCAATTACATTAAATTTGTTTATTATCTGTGAATAATACATTTATGTTTGGTTACAAAAATAATAAGTGACAATGCTAGGAAAGAATTGTGTATGTAATTCAATTACTATGCATTGAAATTAATTTTCACAAAAATATTTCTCAAAACCACTTGAATATTTATTATTTTTTTTTTTTAAATTAAAAATCTAATGCTCATAAAAAATGTTTTAAAAACAAAACAAAGACACATCTTGGTGACAGATTCTGTATAATGCTGTTTAACATTTATCACAATTATCTGATGATATGTTTTTGATGTTGCGTGTCATTTCGTGATATAAACAAATGCTGTATTACTGTGTTGATAATATTTCATGTTGACAAAAAATAATCTTCAAGTGACTGAAGTACAACATGCGCACTCTCGTGCTGCACTGGATGAACATGAAAACGAACACAAATGTTGTAAGCATCATTACCAATCAAGTAAACTGACAGGACAGCTCTTGTGTACTATATAGATTTCCACATACTGTAATGATGAAACAAAGTCTAGATTAAACTACTCCACAAAACTAATAATATCTAGCTTGCACTATCAATAATTAAACGTCTATAGAATCGTAAGCAGTAGTCTGCACAACTTTACATTGAGCTAAATCCTTACAAAGTTCTCTTTTTTATGATGCAAAGTAATCCAAAATACATGCACACGTTCTTATTTTCATATATCCGTGTTTTATGTGTTATATGTTACAACATCACTGTAATGCATGTGTTTGCTAAACAGACGCCAAGGGCACTATTCGGGAGATCGTTCTGCCCAAAGGCCTGGACCTCGACCGGCCGAAGCGCACGCGGACCTCGTTCACGGCGGAGCAGCTCTACCGGCTGGAGCTCGAGTTCCAGAGATGTCAGTATGTGGTCGGGCGCGAGCGCACGGAGCTCGCCAGGCAGCTCAATCTTTCAGAAACTCAGGTACCAAACGCAATCATGCTTGTTAGACAAGATAATAGCGTGCTTCGGTTTTGAATGAGATGTTGCTTTTCAGTGCAATAGGCTATATACATGCATTTTAACTGCCTCTAAAATATTTTGTTGCATGGTCGGTGTACTTTTTTTAAGGGAATTTTTTTTAATTATAGTGATTACATTTCTGTTTGCAATTTGCTTGCGTGTCTAAATTCTCCAGTATTCTACTTTATGTGATATTTTAATGACATCGTCTTCACTTCGATTTTTCAAGACTCTGATTTTTACTTTGGCGCTGTATCTTATAGCGCGGAGATGAGATTAACTTCAGTTTACGTCAGATATGCATTTTTAGAGTCCGCCCAATAACTAAACATTTCATTCAGTGACTGCCTGTTGTTTTAAAATTGATTTTATTATTGAATTTTACATTGCATTTACAAGACATATGTATTGGGTTATAAAACTAAAGTCATCTTTTGTAATATCCTCAATGATTATACAATGTAAAAATACAGTAAACACCCTACTAAACAGCTTTAAATGCAAATTTAAAATAAAAACGTACAATACAGTTTGTGATAAATAAATTACAAGATATATAAAAATGTGTAGGAAATAAATAAATAGTAATTCGTATCTCAATAAAACTCGTTTTCGTTGATCTGTTCTGTCTTTGAATCTGAAAATTAAAATTGAATGATCTAAAACAGGAAATAGGTAGGTGTAAATAAAACAATAAATGAACGAATGAAGGATGGATGAATGGATGAATAAATGTTTTGTCGAAGCAGTCAATGGATGGATGTTGTAGCAAACTGGAAAAATGTAACGTGTAGACGTCAAATCGAGCGCTAGAGTTGCCAGTCTCCTGTCAGCCTCCATTGTTATAAACACAATAGTCATAATTAGTCTTCGCACAGTGGGCGTTAGTGGGAGGGGCGTTTCTTTATCTAGACGTGGAAAAAAAAAAAAAAAAAAACGGGGGCCCCTGTGGTCCAGTTTTTGTTTGTTTGTTTATTTATTTATTTGAAGTTGTCGGAATTTAAAATGTTATATTTATTTTTAAGTCTCATGTAGTTAAATGTTACCATCCAAGTGATTAAAAAGGAATAAAAAGCATATGATTAAATGACTAATCTGTTACTCGCGGATCCACCCATCGCTCTTCTAGCATCGGCTAACTTTACCAGAGACGTGTTTTCAAAATAGACTATCACACAGAGAATATACTGTCACCTCAGTAATATTTGGACATGCATGATTGCTTCAGAGCTCAATTTTCAAAACGCTCAATTTTGGTTTAATGCTGTATGTTGTTTTTTTTTATATATAGCAGACAATGATGTAGTAATTTTAAAGCAATTTTAATATATTATCTGCACAGACCTCTGCTCTTATAATGCCACAAATTTGCCTCTGAAAAATATGATTCAATAAAATATAAATAATAATGGTTTGATTCAAACAATGGTTTCATCACATACCTGGCACTTGCAAGGGTTTATTAAAACAAACCGATTTTAAAAGGTTAATGGAGTCGTTTATGATGTTTGCAGTCGTTTTTTCATCATGCCTTTTACCAGTCGGTTACATTTTTCCTTTGATCTGAACCAAATAAAACATTAGGCTACTGTTACCCAAGTCAGGAATTGATGAAACAGATTAATAAATTAATAATACACCTGTTCTTGTTTCTTCTTTTTGTAGATCTGCGTAGTGCCATAATGTATATGTAAATTTGTAAATAAAGAAAAATCCATCAGTGTAAATGATCTTATTGGATTAAATGTAGTTTGGTTGCAGGTCAGAAATGTGACTCTAGGGGCGCTATGCTGACGTCAGCTGCAATTATAAGTGAAATTGTTAAATACGAAGCTATATTTTTATACACACACAAAGAAATTGAAAGATCCAAAAACAACATTATGCTTACAACACATAAAAGCAGTGCTCTCTGAGTTTTGGACGCATACACATGTTATTTATTTCTAATTTAAAACCATACGTTTGTTATTGACATCTAAAACTAAACTCATGCATTCAGGTTTTTTTTTAAACTCATACTGATTTAAGATTTCATTAAATGGATATAAATATATACTATTCAAAATTAACGAGGTCATTAAATGGTGAAAAACGTAAGAATGTAGTGACCAGTTAGACAAGCATTAGCCTTATCTATGATGATGTATAAAAATGAACGACATACGCCAATTAAAAACTGAATGCACGTTAATTAATCATTCAGGTTCTGCAGTGCATTTAACTGGCTATCGCAAAATTACATATAGCAACAAAATAATCGTAATCTATCTATAGACGTCTTGTGAGCACGTATTACTTACTATTCAGATATTTTCTTCACTGAAATTAAATGACCAGAAAGCTCGATGTTTGCTGGACTGAAGAACCCGGAGTCAGTGTAAAATGAGTCTCTAAATCGTGTCAAATGTTTTAAGGCAGCATAAACTCTTCATTTAAATGTGACAATCCTATTGCCTATAAAAATAAACAGCCAAAAACATCAGACGCAGAGTTCGTTATTAGGAAAAATATATATATTTCGCATTCGTTAAGTTTTAATTGAACTAAAAAAACCCGCTTAAATAAATAAGCTTATTTAGTTTCTGCAGTCATACCCGTTATAAAACGGTTAACTGGTCGCCAAAGTAAAAAAAAAAAAAATGGCTTTGGAGACAATAAATCACGCTCTATACAAACAGCGTTCCCATTTTCACTTTAATAAAATGGCTTTTAAAATTTACATATAAAACACAGATTGAGTGCTAATACTTATTCATATTAATTTATGCCATACAAATTACCTTGATGCAGCAGCTTCCATTTCGACATGTGCAAAATGCAACTGGAAAAGATGTCCATTTCAGTTTATTGCACGGCAAAATATATAGGCTTCAATTCATATGTAATCTAGCTTATCTATAAAACATACAAAAAAAATGATTTGTGTAATTAATGCGCAGTTTTTAACTGCATCTGTAGGTGTTTCTACGTGTACAATATAGAAAGAGTTTACACTATTTAATAATTGATTCCAATATTAGGCCGCTTGATCGAAATCCATTTAGTCAACAGCAGACTACTAACTATTTATTACTGTACTGATAAAACGTAGTCGCGCGCTCCCGAGTTTTGGACTTGTTTTGTATATCTGATACTAGTCACGAAAGATAAACTAGAGATGAAATAAACCCCTAACATCTCCCGGCAGGCGCGCGCACGCGACTTGTTGCGCCTCAGTTGTGAGAACATTTGCACCGGCTATGAACTCCCAATTTCGTCAAACAACACGGCCAGATCTTTAACCTTTGACAGTCTTTGTGTTTTTACTTCTTTCCTGATAAAATGCGTCACGACAGACATAATAAAAATATAAATGGTCAAAATACTCACATCTACCCAAAATAAACGAGGAAGGCTGAAGCCTGCTTTATCGTCTTGGCTTCAAACTCAATCAGTGTGGTTCTAAATGGACTCAAGGACGTTCTGGCGATTTTTTTTTATTATTCGGCAGGGATAATTAAATCCAACCTCTAAAACACAGAAGTGATTTCTTAAAACGAGGATTTAATAAGAATAAAGAAAGTGGTCAGTGTTGTGAAAGCAGAGAATAGAGCTTTAAATTATCTTCAAATGATATCGAAATGAACGATAGGCATGAAATTGAGCGTTTCCCCCTTGAATTTCATGGAAATAAATCGAACATTAATGAGAAGTAGCCATAGTAAGGCAGATTTTCTCACAATTATGCATTAGACAGACAGACAGACAGATAGATGGATATATAAATGTACCACCATAACACTCTTTTTATGGTGTAACCACTCTTATGGGGTCCAATTATAGACTCTCAAGGAGTTTTTTTCAACTTTTACTTTGGATAAACGCCATTTCAGTGTGTGGATGAAGAGGACTCATCTTGTGAGGTTTAAAAGCAGCTGAACGTGTTCACTGCAGCTTCTCAGAGGACCAGTTTAGTCTTTTGGAGTGTACGCATGGGGTGAATTATTGGCAAAATGTGAAGTATTTCAAAGTTATTCCTTGTCTGATTACATCAAAAAAAGCGTTTTTCCTCAGCCCCTGTCCCCAGCAGATGGCTCCCCGCTCCAGCGTAACACAGCAGGGATCCGAACCGCTCGTGACTGTATGGGGTGTTCAGGCCCCGTAGGTTCATTGATCACAGAGCAGATCGGATGTTTGCTAGATATTTATTATCCAAGATACTGCTGTTAATTCAAACGCAGACTGAATCAGGAGCCTTTATTCAGGCTTTAGTTCAACTGTTAACCTTATTTCAATTGTGCTTTGATGGCTTGTCATCACTGAATGACAGCCCACAAAATAGAGGTTCATGGACAAAACAAAATGAAGAATAAGAACGGCGTGAGCCACGGCATCCTGACCCGTTTGCTTAAAGCGTGAGGAAATAAACAGGTTTTGTGCAGCACTTTTGTTTCCTTGTGTTTATTAAAGTGAGAGCTGAGTGAGTGACCGTTCACCTCAGCGTTTCTCTATTTGAGCACAATGAGTCTCTTCTATCAGTGTGACCTTAACATACAGAAGCAGAACGCTGGATTTGACTTCAACCTGGACCCTTTGATGAAAGGCAACAGTCAGATTATGATTTACAAGGTTCTCGCAGCAAGTTTCAGGCCGCAAATATGTTTGATCGAATAAATATTTGGGTTTTGGGGTGAGGTTGACGTACAAACAAAGCGTGCAAACATCAAATTTGAATGTTCCTAAATTCCTAAGTCCTCGTGGTGAAAAAAAGCAGCTTTAATAGAATTAAATTGGCAATTCTGAAAGCCTTGAGCGAGTCAGTGTGCGCAATCTTTTCATCAATACAGCCAGCAGCATGTTGCCATAAAGCACGAGGCACAGAGTCTTGTGTTAATGACATAAGAATACCATTTTTGTCATTTTTTAAATTTGTTAGAACTGAACTCACTCTTGAGCCTTTCGTGTTTCTCTTTATTTTGAAATTAGAGCTTACAGTTATTTTTTAGGTGAAGAAACATCCTGTTTGATGCTTTTTTTAAATAAGGTTCCATGAAGAACTTTTAACATGCATGGAATCTTTCCATTCCACGAAAGTTCTACAGACTTTTTTGAGACTCTTTTTCAAACAAAAATGGTTCTTGTAATACATTGCTGTGAAAACCCCTAAAATAATGGGCCATTAAATTGGTATTTAGTGTAATATTTTGGGTCGTAAAACATCCTGTTTCATATAGAAATACATTCATTTCTTTAGAGTTGAGAAGATGTGGCCTTTAACACTGACCTTATCTTCTTCACTGGCCTTGTGTTGAGCAAAAGCCTTGCAATTTTTTGTTTCTTTGTCTTTCTACATTACTGTCTCTGTCAAGGACGGAAGGACACTTTCCTGCCACATGTTGTTTTAAAGGTACAAAAGCTGTCACTGGGGTGGGATCTTTTCAAAAGGCAGACTTTTGTACCTATTAGGTTCAAATATGTACACTTTAAGTAATAACATGTACCTTTAAGGTACCAAAATAGACGTTATAGGTACAAACGTACATTTAAAAAAAAGGTACCACCCCAGTGCCAGCTTTTCTACCTTTTTAGTAGCTGGAAACAACATGCAAAATAATTTCATATGTGAAGTAAGTGTCCTTCCATCTTTCTAAAAGCTTTTCTACATTTCTGAA
Organism: Enteromius anoplus; assembly: GCA_032359395.1. Classification (NCBI taxonomy): domain Eukaryota; kingdom Metazoa; phylum Chordata; class Actinopteri; order Cypriniformes; family Cyprinidae; genus Enteromius; species Enteromius anoplus. The sequence goes on along the minus strand of JAUMHG010000043.1, from coordinate 1,607,860 downwards.
AGGGTACAGTAATGTTTTGGGTACAAAATCATCCTGTGTCACTTAGAAACATAATGCATTAATTAAAGTGGGATGTCTTTGACTTCAACACTGTCCATAGTCTTTGTCAATGTTTTTTTGTTAATTAAGCAGGGCCTTGAATGCTTTCTTTTCTTCGTCTTTTGAAATAAAATATCTCAGTCAAGGACAGAAAGACTCATACTTGACACACATGAAATGATTTTGCTTGGTATTAAAACGGGAACACATTGTTTGGTGAAGTATAGCCAATGCCAATCAGCATAATGTGGCAACTTTTTATTTTCGGTGGACACAGGAGAATGACCAAAGCGTAATTACTGTGCAGGCAATTCGTAGAATGCATTTGATACATTTGTGTTTGATCTTATTAAAAACCCCCAAGAGCGTTTAGATGAACATTTATGAACTGAATGTGGCTTTTATTTGTCTAAATATTCTGTGCTTAAATGTAGCAACTGGTGGCGACGCGGTGTGGTCTTTATTCCCAAGATCTTCGGGCTTTGATTAACACATTGTACCATTCTTTTGTTGCTTTCGGTTCATCTGTGAGAAAGCCATGGATTTAATGGCTGAAAGATTGTGTAAGCCATGAATAAATAGGAAGTGTAATTGAAGCAGGGGTTTTAGAAGGGAAAACACCATTATATCTGTGAAATACAGACAGACACATAAACACAGACCTTCTGGTTGCTTTTGACTCACAGATAATCTTGTATTGCTGTACATTCGCCATTGAGCTGGGTGACCTGACGACCGCTTTCGTTGTTCATTGTTCTCTTTTACACCCAGACAGCATGTAAAGTAACGTAATGTCTGGCACGAAAAGAAGAGATGAGATCTAGAAGAGACAAAGAAAGAAAGGTACCAGTTTAGACAATCTGAGCACTTAGAATAGACAGTGTTGCTTATTATTGCTATGCCCTTTTCCTAAGATAACAGCTCTGAGTTTTCTCCTGTAATGCCTGAAGAGTTTGGAGAACACCTGATAAGAGAAAAGAGACCATTCCTTCATCCAGAATCACTCCAGACCCTTCAGATTACCAGTTCCATGTTGGTTCTCCTCTTTAGTTCACCTCACTCAGGGTTCAGGTCAGAGGACTGGGACAGACATGGCAAAAGCTTCATTATGTGCTCAGTGACTAATTCTTGTGTTTATTTAGTTGTTTGTGTCCCGATGGAAGACCCAACCATGGCCCATTATAAGATTTCTAACAGACTCAGTGAATTATTGATTTTTATCTGTCGGTATTTGATTGAATCCATGATGCCATGTGTCTAAACAAGATGCCCAGGACCTCGAGCTGAAATATACAACATCTAAAACACAGCAGTATATTTCATTGTACACAGGAGTACTTTTTATCCCTGTGTTCATCAAACCCATCTTGAGTGATTGCTGCTAAAAAGCTCATTTCTTAGTTTCATCTGATCATAGAAGCCAGTCCCATTTGTAGTTCCAGTCCTGTCTGACAACTGAACATGCTGGAGATCGTTTTTGGATGAACAACATGTGCTGATGTAGGGGCTGTTTGACTATATTTTTAAAGGTTTTCTGACCCTGAGACTCAACTATTTTCTGCAATTCTCCAGCTGTGGTTCTTGAGGAGTCTTTAGACACTCAAACTCTACTCCTCGCCGTGTATTAGGATGATATGGACACTTTCAGGCAGCTTCCTAACATTTTGTGTCAATTGGAAATTCTTAATTCTTTCCCTGAGGGTGGAAATGGTCATTTTCACTGCTCTAGCTCTTTTCTTAAAGCTACTTCACTAATCGGTGAAGCTCAATTATCTTTTGCTGTACATCAAAAATATATTATATGTTTTTTCCTCATTGTGTTGATGATGAAGGGATTTTGGTTTTTGATTTTTTTATATGTCCATAATCACCCTGGAGTGCTCAAAATTGTGAATAAGAATGGGGATATACTTCAGGGGTGCCAATTAATTACAATAATTTTTATTAAAGATCAAAAGGATAAACAATGCAGATTTATTTTCACAGCCACCTTTGCTCAGATTTACCCAAGGTTGCCAATTTTAGTGGAGGGCACTGTATATACAGTACAATATACTGTATACAATCAATGATTATTTAAATTACAGTACTCAATCCATTTCTTCCAATATTTTAGAAATAGGTCAGTTTCTTTTTCATTTTTCAGCTAATTTGCTTTGCTGACAGCCGTATGTGAGAAAACAACTTCAGAAGCAGAAAGTATGAGTCAGGACTTTAAATAGCATGCACTGGTCAGGCACCAGAGGAATGGAAAAGTTGATGAGATTGACGAGCGGTGTTTGCATGTAAGTCTGCGTGTTTGTCATTCGTCAGCCAGATTGTAATACAATTATCTGATTGGATCAGAGAGAATAAAAAACTACAACACTTCACCTTGCTTTAAGAGTCCCAGATCTGAAAAATGACTTTCCTAAACGAGGTACAAAATAGAGTTGAACTATGAGGGTGAAAAAGATGATCAAATTAGCAGTCATTTCTTCAGCATCTGTATTAGAAACCTCTACAAACAAGTGTTGTTGTTTTTTCTTTCCTATTATTAATATAACAATATTATTATGTCCATATAACAAATTACAGTGTTTAAAATATATATGAAAAAATACATAACAATTATTTTATTATATTTATATAACAAAGTATAGCATTTAAAAGTAATTATTTTTGTATATTAAATATAAAATAATGACAATTTTATAATAAAGTATGTTTTAAATGCACATGAACTATAAAATGTATATAAATTATTAACAATATATTAATTAAACAACATGTAGTGTTTAAAAAAAAATATTTAAGAGATTAATATTAAAAATATTTAAAAATATAACATTTTTAATTTAACAAGGCATAGTTTTATATGTAGCCTACTTTAAACTAAATTAATAACAAATACATATATAGCAATATTATATTAATATCACAATAAGTATTATGTTTTAAATGCACATTAAAACATTTTAAATCATTTAAAAAAATTATTAAGATGGAAATGCATCATCACAGTGGAGATCTCTATTAGACTGTGCTGTTGAAAGTCGACCACTAGAGGTGCTGTGGTTCAGCAGGGATGCCTTTTAATCCATTGGGAGGACACAATTTCTTAGTATCTGCCCACACACTGTAAGCCTAATTGCCCGATCACAAATGCACACGGGCCGCGCCATCCAGTAGTGTTGGGGGAAGGGAACTAATAATAGTCTAAATGCTTTTGCTGTAAGGAGGATTACAGAGCCCTATCTACCAGCCATCGGTAAGACAGGGTTGACCGTTGGCTGAACCTGCTCAAACATGTGCGTCAGTAAAACTAGGAACAAGGGTCAGGGTATAAGGAAAAAAAGGGTAAGCGTGTGTAACTGGGTAGTATGATCAGGTATATGTGATAGGTATAGGAAGAGTTTTATATTGGCATCAGGGACGGATTAGGGGTTGTGTGGGCCCCTGGGCAAAATGTTCATGTGGGCCCCTGGCCAAAACGTTCGCGCATGTTTCCCTCCGTGTTTCCATCAGAGGCCCTATAGGTTTAGGGGCCCTTGTAGGCTGAGGATCACAGGATGTAGGCACTGTAGAATAGACAACTGAAAATAAATTGTTGATAAGCGTTGCAAATTGTTTTGGGCTAGGGGCCCCACGGGCCCCCTGCACCCCAAGGGCCCCTGGGTAGCGGCCCCACTGCATGCAACACTGGTCATTTTTCCTACTTTTCCATTCCACAGTACATTACAGGTGAGCTGTGTGTCACAGAATGTGTGTACATCAGAGCGGACATAACACCACAAACATGTTCAAGACAAACCATATGTCTTGGCATCTGTGCCAATAGTTTTTCTAAAGATATCAACTCAGGCCTCGGCTAAATCAAAAAACCTGCAGTAAAGATTCATGAGATTATTGACCTACAAGCTCTTTAAAAAAGAGAGGTCATAGAGGGGTCACCGAATAATGTCTCATCACCCTCCACTGCGTGGGATCAAGACGGCAGCTAGCGGGCAGTGTAGCTTCTGATCTCACTCTTTTTTCTACATTAGAATTATTATTATTTTATTTTTTTTTAATTATGTTCAGTGTGAAAATCTGACATTCTATCATCTATTTATCCACCCATCTATCATCCATCTCTCTCTATCTATTGTACTATACATCCATTCTGTCATCTACCTATCCATTCATCTTTCATTCTATCACCTGTCTGTCCATTTATCATCTATCAATTGTTCTCTTCATCTATCCATCTTTGTATCATCTCTAATCCATCCATGGCTCTTTGTGTCCATCTATCACTCATTTATCCATTGCATGTTCTATCCATCTTTTTTTTCTATTCATCCATCCATTCAGCTATCTAACTAGCCTTCAGAGTTTTCTAGACATTTAAAAAAATACTGTCAAGTGAAAATTCAGTATGTCTCAACAAACTTTGCTCTAGAAAAATGTAATTTTGTAAAAAATAAAATAAAATTGTCAAAAACGTCAATTTATGTACATATTAACAACCATGAATGAGCCCCACGACACATTGAAACCTCTAAAACCTCAGTTTGTGTCAAATTGACCCTGACTACAGTCCACGACATCATCTTCATTCATAACCACGTGTGCAGAACAACAACACAAACAGAGGAGATTATGGTGGAGAATGCAGGGGCTCCAATTAAAGCAGCACAGATACATTTCATTAGGAGAGCAACAGTATCTGATGAATTGATGTACTGGAGTTGGTTCTGCACCAGTGCATTGTGCTGACTCCGAGTTCGCTAAAAAACGAGAGCAGAGTGGAGTGGGATGCCGCGGGCCAAGGAGCAAATCCAGGTCATGCAGATCCTGCGTTTAGTAATCTCTGCCCCAGCGGTGAACCCTCGATCTCATTAAAGAGGATTTCATCCCAATAGTGTAGATGTATGATGGAAGAGATTTGCTTTTGTCTTTTCTCTCCCAAATTTTTTCCTTTTACTTTCTGCAAAGTCGACGTATGATCGAGTCCTGTAATCTAAAAGAGCAATTTGAACAGATATAATGAGCATACTTTGCATACTCTCGTACGCATATGTTTATGAACACATCATCAGTATGCTCACGTAAGCTTGAAGGGATCACTCCACAATCTCATTATCCTCACACTAATTGCCACATCGAGTCCATGATCTCAGTGTTACAGACCTCAGCTTGCAAAACTGTTTGGCCTAGGTTTTGTTCAGCTGTTAGCATCTTACTGGGTTACGACGGAAATTTATTTCTGGAGTGTGTTTGTAAGCTGCTGCTGTCGTCATGAAGGTCATCATACCGCCGAAAACAATACAGGCCTGGGGTCATACTTTCTCAAAGACTCCTGATGAAGCGGAGTTTTGAAAAAGTTTGAAAAAGTCTCTTTTGCTCTCTAAGGTTGCATTTATTTAAATAAAACTGACAGCAATAATGTAAAATATTACTACAATTTAAAACCTATTTTATATTTGAATACATTTCAAAATGCAATTTACCCCTGTGATGCAAAGCTGATCATAACTTCAGTCTTCAGTATCATAATGTCAGTATTAATTGCTAAAAATGTCCAATCTCGAAGAATGGTTGATGGTTGTACTGCAGCCCCTTTTTAAAATCCAGTCAAGTCCTAATGAAAAAAGACCCACCTAAGTCCCACCTTATGTTTTTCTGCCAATAGAAAAAACAATTCTTAACTGTGATTTTTCCCTCGATAAATTCATAATTTGCTGCTTTTTAATATTTAGTGAGGTAGGATTAGGGATGTAGAATAAGGCATTAATAAGTACTTAATTAGCACGTATGGCTAATATTCTAGTAAAACAAAAACTAGGATAACCATAAAATAAAGTGTTCCCAATTTTCCTAGTGAATATCCTCTTTCAATGTAAGATATGTAACAGAACTTACGCAAGATGGTGCCGAGCATGGCAGCCTCAGTGCTCAGGTCTCTTATACATTATTTATTTAACACACATTTATTTACATTTCATATTTGCACATATCATCATACATGTACAAACACTTCATACCTGTTCTTACTTGAATGTCTATATTATATATTTATAATATACCTGATTCTGAGAAGTATAATATGCTGCAAATATATACAATAAGCTAAACCGCATGGATTTCTTTAATATAGTATCTGATAATAAAGGCTAAAAGAGCTCCATGGTCATCCTAAAGTTTTCTTTGATGGGATGCAAATATCAATTCATATTGCTTCAATTGTTAAATCCTGCACAAATGACGCATCATTAAATCCCTCAAGCTATTGTTCTGTGTCCATGGATCTAAAAGCAAAAAAAAAAAAAAAAGCTGAAATCCTTTTTTTTCTTGTGCTTGGACATATCCACAGACACAGAAAAGCGTCAAAAGCGCATAGAGCAGACAAGTGTGAAGTGCTCTGCTTGATGGTTTCTGAACTCAAATCATCCCATGTCCTAAACATTAAGAGTGAGAAAATGAGTGTGAATGTGCATTTCTGAGAGCTCACGATGTGTTGATGTGTCTGCGCGTATGTACAGTCGAAAATGGCGGCGTCTCCTCCTTTATGGTCCCCAGGGTGGGACAAAGCAGCAGGTGACAGGTAAAATCCCGGTCAGGATTAAATGCATTTTTCATAGGCCCGATTTTCCCTCTGTGAGAGGAGCTTGATCTCGACCCGTCATCGACCCCAGAATACACTCCGCCATAAAGCAGCCCTGTATCAATTAAACATGCAGGACAAGGACATGCAGAGTACAGTGCACTTTGTAACCCGAGGTCAGCAGTGCTTTGACTCGAGTTCAGCGCACTTTTGAACATGCTTCATTGATCTTTGCTTATCAGGAAGCCATAAGGAGAAGCCTCCCATCTGTGACAATGCTGCTGAACAGATAAGACTCTGTGGTGCTTGCTAAGTCACGTTTTTCCAAACACTTAACCCAAAAATTACACTTGACACATAAAATGACTTCACTTCTATAATTGCTTAATTCTGCAATGTTAAAAGATGTTTTTAATGTGAAGCTGCTTTTAGATATTTTTAAGATTGCCTTAATGTCCAAATATATATATATATTTTGACCCACACTCACTAGTATATCCACCAAAAGCAGCCTTTTCTGTTGCATTTTAGCACTTGTGGTTGCTTGAAATGAAAGGTATTGAGCTCAAAGCTCAAGATTTGTCGTTTCATTTTATTTGATACTATATGCACACTTTTGGCACTAATATGCACCTTTGTTAGCAACGACACTCAGAAGAAAAGCTTTTTACTGATTGATTTAAGATTCAAGTGCTCATTTGTTAAGATTATCATGATCAACAAAACGGGTAAGAATCACAAACCTCTGTTAGAAATCCTCTAAAAGCTAATGGAAACCAGGTTGAAGCTAATGAATCAAAAGTCTCGAACAGTATTCCTTTTTTCACATTTGCCCATCAATTTCTCTTACAACTTTGGGTCTCTTTTGGCAGGTGAAGGTGTGGTTTCAAAACCGTCGCACCAAACAAAAGAAGGACCAGACCAAGGACACTGACAAACGGTTGTCGTCTACTTCCGAATCGCTTGCCACGTGCAACATCCTGCGGCTGCTTGAACAGGGGCGTCTTCTATCTGTGCCTGCACCTCCACCCAACCCACTACTGGCTCACCCGCACGCAGGCAACGGCTCGCTCCTGGGAAGCCCATCCGTGTCCACTTCCTCTGGGGCGAGCAGCAGCACCACGCCTCCCGGGGCAGCGGCGGCGTTCGGACTGTCGCTTTCCTCTTTGGGTGGCACCCCGCCCTCGCCGCGCCTCGGGGTCCCTCCGCCCTCCCTATGCTTTACCATGCCTCTTCTGGGCGCCACTCATCACGAACTCCCAGCGGGATATGGGTGCGGGTCCTCCGCGTTTGAGCCCTACATGAGGATAGAGAGGAAGGACGGAGAGTTGAACGGGAAGAAGACGGTTTCCTAAAAACCTTCCCAACTGACTGGTACCTTCCCCCTTCTACCTGTCTCAGGGGTCTCACCTGTGCCGTGAACAACCAGGAGGTTCGCAAACTAACAGAAAGAGATTGAAAGATGGTCCTCTCTTGCGCCAGTGCCTACAACCAAAGTGAGGCTGGTTGGACTCCATCGTTTCAGTGGAGGTGAGCGTTTGGGACAAAGCCTGTAATTAAGCATCGCTGTGTTCGGTGAATTATGTCGTCCACAGGTTTCCTTCCATTTTTGCATTACTCGTGTGGTGAGGAACTTAATTCTCTGTGAACGACGGAAAACGCTGTAAATGTAACTAATTGTAAAAGGCTAAATCATTTCGCAAGTTGGGTGTAAAAAAAAACAAAACAAGAAAAATGACGAAAAATGTTTTACATTGTGGTGCGTTTTTATGCTGCTCTAAATTAACTGACTTTGGGGAGCTTTGTGTCAATGTAAACGTGAGTTTGTGTGAAAGTATGAGAGAGTTAGATGAGTGAATACGTACAGTAATTGTAAGAAGGCACTGAAGACTTTTGTGGCATTTATTCTGCACTGAGCCTTGGCGCTAATGAGAGATGAACAGACAGGATAATTATTCATATAGTAGTGATGCAACATTGAATTTGAGCATGTGGACAATTCACAAAGGTCTTTAGCAAAATGTGAAAAGCAAAATATAGCATCTAAAAGTGTACATCACTTTTCAGATCAGTGTCTAATCAAAGATAAGTTGTCACAGTGCAAAACTCTAAAAATGCCTCTTTTTTGGTAACTCATCAATTTCTCAATTAAAAACGATGCCCTTACAGGCTCAACAACATAGAAGGACTGTGACGACGTTTTCCAGGTTATTAGCTTTGTTAATCTATCAAGTTTTTCATTAACTTTACATTACAGAAAACTGAAAATGCAGTGAAACGGCCGAGGGAGTGATGGCAAATTTGACATCTTTCTCTCTTCTGACAAACAAAATCCTTTTCCTCGTTGGGAAAGTCATAGAATCACTAGGCTAGATATTCACTATTGGGCAAATGAGAACACACAAATTATTTTTCTTGTAGCTTCCATTCACGACTATAGAAATTCACCCAACTACGGTGACTTCCACTTCTGAGAACCCCAGAAATGTGAAACCGATCCACAGCCCCTAATAAACATGCTTCCTCATGTCTGAGAGTTGCTTCCAAATTGATGCAAAGGGCTAATTCTTGACTTCCAAGATGAACTACTTTTACATGTATTCAGCACCTGGTTTCTTTCTGAGATCTTAAACAATGCTTAATTATTGATTGAGCATGCATAGGATCGGTTGTAGGATAGGATCATAGGATCATTATGTCCAGATCATTCAGTACTACAGGGTTGGAGACTGAATCAAAACCAATATACACTTACAAAAAAGCATTAGAAGGATTGCTTTAAAAAGACACAAAGGAAGTACTTAACTTTTTTTTCACAGCCCCAATATATGGCCTTTGTCCTCTCCTGTCAGTACTGTCAAAGCTGTTGGGTCAGTTCGGTGCTCTTACACATGCGTTTTATGACTTCAGAATTACAACCCACAATTAATCTTCCCACCCCCCCCCCCCCATTACCTCGAATCAGATGCACTTTACGTTAATGGATTTAGTCTTCTTCGCTCAAAACCTAGCATGCATATCAGTAAGAACAGCATGCATCATTTTTTTAAATTTTCCCAAATATTCCCAGTTTTTGTTTGTTGAAAGACACCCAAACACATTTGTATTTCAACTACTTCCCAACATCTATACAGATTAAAAGTCATGCAATATTTCCATATTTTAAAGTCAAAGCAATCCCATTCACACTGGGATGAAATTTAACAGAAAACTATTTGAGTGCTTTAAGTCATTTCCTATGTGCGGCAAAAAAGCCCATCAACAAAATAGATGTATCCAGGCCGAGTGAAATGCTGCTGGTTGAGAAACATCTGTTTTGTATGAAGTTTTATTTTGCATTAAAGCATGTGAAAAAAGACTTTTGCACTTGTTTTTTCAGCTCTCAAGGAGCGTTCACAGAGACAGCATTTCATACACTGAAAGTGTAGTTTTTCATAAACTAACATTGTTGCTCAACAGCTGCTCCCACTTACAGTATGTCGCCCATAAAAACAAAAACGTTAATAACCTTCGTTCACTTAATAGTCTGAATAACCTGTAATGTGAATAGGCATTTTCAGTGGCTTCTAAGTCAATGTGGAAGCTTATTTCTGCCAACAAATTTTTTTTTATTATCTCACAATTCAGACTTTTTTCCTCGCAATTAAGGTTTATGTCTGAGACATTTTGACTTTGTACAGAAATTACAGAGTTTATACCTTATAATTTGCAGTCATAAACTCACAGTTCAAACTTTTTTCTGACTCATTTTCATATCTCTTAGTGTCTTGAGATAATTACAAGATATAATCTGTGAGATGCAATTGCGAAAAAAAAAGTATGAGGTAGGAATTTGAAAAGTTTCAATGATAAGTTGCAGATACCTTCTTTATATTTTCATTCTGTGATTTAAAAAAAACAAGCTTCCAAAGCCACAACACTTTACTTTCATTATTCCTCTATTTCCATCCTCTGGACAGTTAAACCCCAAATGAAAGTTGTGTCATTCACTCACCATTTTGTTGTTCCAAACCTGCTCAGACTTTCACCGAATGCAGAATCTTGGATGGAACACAAAAGAGAAACTGACAAATGACTAATATTATAAAAGCTGTATTTCAAATATTCTAGAAGTCATAGTACTGTAAGTCATATGATAAATTTGGGCGAGTATCAGTCTAACAGCAAGAGTAATCGGCTCTTTCTAAGCTTCAAAGCTATTCATTGTACTTGCATGGAAAGAGAAAGTATGTCTTTGAAACAATATGATGGTGAGTGAATGGTGACTGAAAGTAACATTTTGGGTGAAATCCCCCTTTAACCCAAGCTGTAAGTGACTTTAGCCTGTTGAGTTGTTCTTCCATTACTTTCTAAGAAAGACATGAACGTGTTTTAGCTTCTTATGCATCTAGTATTTGATTGGACTGTAACTTGTGCATAAAAGTTCTCGTCGCAGTGGTGGTGGTGTTGTCGAACACAGTTATGTTCTATAAGGTTCATGTATGATTCACTGCAGCATCATTTAGCCTGAAGCTCTGAGTACCTGCCTCATAACTCTCGACAAAAGCACACTCGTACACGTCACAATTGTTCTTCTGGTTTTTGGTGACATCTCTCAAACTGAAGAAGGATGACATGCTGATTGATTTGTTAACATGATTACAGATCATAAAAACCAATAGAGGATCTCACAGACCTGGGAATTTGAAAAAGCAGCAGAGTTGTAGATCAAGAAATTAAGTACTTTACCATCACTACAAAATTCTAAAAACGTATTTACCCCTTTCATTTTGAACCATATGACTGAAATATGTTTTCACAGTTGATCAAGCAAAGACAGTAAATATAAATAACATTGCCACAGATACGATTGTAAAATGTGATTTGAGTTTACTGTGATTGTGTGGAAAGATTTTAATTTTGATTTGATCTCACTTCCATATTTTCTTCCATTGTTAAAGGGTCAGTGCTCTTGTTCTGGCACAAAGGTTATATGTTAGTAAGCCATAAGCTTTTTGGCAGTGCAGCATTTGTGTGACCGTGTCAGAAAATGATAAAAAATAATAATTTTTAAAAAATCCATTAAGGCACCAGCTTCTTACAAATAAGAAAACACTTAACAGTATGTAAATATATGAGTCTTTGCACAGTATGTCATATTATGTGATCTTGCAGAAAAAAAAATGAATGAAAAAAATATAAATGCTTTACAATTCTTTGTCTCATTAACTATTTGCACTTATTTAAAAAAAAAAAAAAAAGGTTTTGTGTTCTGTGGCAAAAAAGCCTTTCTCATGGTTTGGCTAAAAAGCCAAGATATTGTACAATTTGTACATGTGTTTTTATTCATATGCATATAAATATATGTCTATGTAATTTGCCTAATTGTGTGTGATTTTTCTGACTCCCCCAGTCTTTGCTAAATCTCTCTCTCTTTCTATATAAATATTTAGTTATTCAGGAATCAAACGAAATTTGATTATTAACTGAAATAAGTCATTAAACAATGCTTTCAGGTTTCAAAACAGCATTATGCCTATTATATTTATACTGTTCTGAATATTTATTAAATCAGGCTGATCAGGTATTAAGTTGCTCTTCTAGCCCTTCTTTCCTAAGACCTCCAGCTCTTTTCTCCAGACGAGGGGGCGGCACTGTTATTTTTTTAGCAAATGGTGGACAAGCGGACACAATATGTTTAACCACATGTTTAGTCCCCTCGATCTCCTCCCTTTGCTGTTCTCCCTTTCAGAGTCTCGCCTGGACAATCAACTCCAGGGTGCCAATTAAAATGATTGGCATCTTTTCTTCATGGGAGTGGACGGATGGAGGGAACGGGGACTGGATGGGTGGCCTGGTGGTTTTAGTGTAGGTAAAAAAAAAATTGATTGGGAGAGGAACTCAAGTGATAGGAACCGCGTTGAAGATGGTCATTCTCAACTGGTTTGGGATCAATAGAAAGCAAAAGTGTCGACCTGACAGAACCAAAACGTAACACAAGTAAACAAAAAATATCTACAAAATCAAACTTTTCAAAATAAAACACCAACAAAAAAAAAAAACAGAAGTGTGACTAAGCAGCCCATGAAATGAATATGCAACATTTAGATTTAGAAGTCTTTTTGCCTTGCTAAATAAGCATGAATATAAATATGAATGAAAGTTTAAAAGAACAGCATAAGAAGGTGTCCTTGTCTATGTTACATGTTCGTTCTGTTATAATAACAATTAATTATGCATAATTAAGTAACCCTAAGACAGTAGTGTATATACACATTTGACATAACAATAATGAAAAATGACATAATACATAAATTACATTTACTACAATATATAAATTATCTAGCTGAATGTTATTGCAGTGAATTGTATCTTACTTCTTACTTACAAAGTAGCAAACCAGTTAAAACCTTTAAGCAGATTTTGTTCGAATGAAGTCTTACTGCTTAATAGCAACACAAACTATTTCAAACTGAAATCTTTTCTCCAAAACATTTTGCTTCATTCTCCATTCTGCATGTTTAAACGGACAAGCCACGTCCATTCCCATTTCACAACAGCATTTTTCTACAGCAAACATTTTTTGAAATGACACGAAGGCGAGTCAATAATGACTGAATCCTCATTTCTTTGGCTGACCTACCCCTTTAAGAAAATGGCATAATACTACAGGACTTTTAAAGCCAGAATGTTTCAAAAAAAAATAAAAGGGAACATAAAACTTTGTATTTATCCACATTCAATAGGACAGCTTGGCAACAATTCAAACACCACCTTGACAAAAAAAAAAAAAAAAAAAGAGTGTCATTAAAGCAACTCTGTCCAACAGCAACTGCAATATTTTCCTTCTCAGTGTAAAAGCCGTTTTGGCCTTCACGCCTTTAACCACGCATCGCTGTACCGCCGCCACCCTCCCTCTTCCTGTGCCATTCTTTTCTCTCGCGCTCACTCCCTCCCGCCCGCCCGTGCTCCCTTGAGCCTGTTCAGTGACCCTGCAGGAGGTTTCGTCACTAATTAGGGTCGCTAATTGGGGGGGCAACGGGGCCGGGGTCCTCTCCACACCTGCACCAGTCATGTGACCCACGGAGAGGTGCGCGGGGTCGGAGGTCACAGGGAGGGGGGGCACGGATCAGCTGTGAAGGTTCTGGATTAGTGAGAGGAGGGAGCGCTATAAGGGTTAATTACAGGAAGACCCCGGGGCCAGGCCGGCTCAGCAGAGCCACCTAGCATGAGCCAATTTTTTCAGCTCAGGAAAGATGAAGGCTGCTTGTTTTGACAGACTTTGCTCTAGTGGGGCGACCCCGCCATGAAAGAATGATAGCACATTCCACAGAATGAGAGGAGGAGGAGGATGGCATGCAACGAAGGAGAGAATGATCGGATGATCCCTCCAAAAAAAACCTAACCCAAAGAATAAAACTTCAGGGCGTGACTTGTCCTGCTTCGTTGGTACGTGAATGAAATCTCAAATCATGTGTTTGGTTGTGAAAAGGTTTGCTGTTGCATTTCTAAGCATTCCGACTTGTGGTGTTCACATAGTGGATAATAAAAAAAAAAAAGAGCAATAAGAGACACAAAACACATGTAGAAATTAGAACAGACACCTTAACCCACCTTAGCAACTATGTGGTGATGTGATAAAGGTAACTCTGAAATAGGGATGGCCAATATCTAATCATTTGTGATATACTGGTAAAAATTCTCCCCATGATAAGAATTCTTCTTCCTGCAATAAAAAGGATAAAGCCTAGCTGTTAACGTATTTCTGTGTGCTACCACGCAGAGCAGCATGGTGTTAGGCAGACGTGACATTGAGGACGATTATAACTGGTTTTTATATTATATTATCAGTCAGTGACAAAAAGGGGTTGGCAAGATGCTAAATTTAAAAAGCTAGCGATATCGCGTTCAAAATCAGAAATGAATCGCTTTCAATTCTGAAGCTATTGCGTAGCCCCTCAGTGATCTACGGCTCTGTCTATCAACTGCCGCGCATTTTAAAAACAGCAGATTGAGATTTACCGCTAATCAAAGAGCCGTCTTTACTGATGAAATGCGCATGAATAAATCAACCATTAAATCGCCCAGAGCTAATGTGCGGATTGAGATTTATTAAAAGATACACATGGACATAAGGCATCGCAAGTTCAATATTATCAATGTATCGCTCCCAGCACCATTTTTAAGCAATATCGCCTATCCCTACTCTTAAACTTTAATAACTGCATTTCATCACCCTAGCAATCATTTAAACACCTGAAATGATGTGCATTGCCCTAGCATAGCTTTACTTATCATTCAAAGGATTATTCACCTAAAAATTACAATTGGCCAATAATTTACTCACCCTAAGGCCATCCTAGGTGTATATGACTTTCCTGGCTTTTCCAAGCTTTAGAATGGCAGAGAATAGTCACAATTTTGAAGCAAAATAAAGCACATGCATCCATCATAAATTCATTTTTGGGTGAATGATTGCTTTAATCATCACTGTAATTTTATTATTATTTTTTTTTGCCTTTACTCTCTCTTTACAATCGTGAACAATTAAGAGATTAAGCAGAGAATTGCGTTCTTGTTCTTTTCAACTCATTTTATGGCCTTTTGAGACACAGGAGATGTGTGTAAGTTTGGTCTGGATTGAGTTGAAAGGTTTGGTTCACGGTGAGATGAGCACCACTCCAAACCTTTCACAGAGAGCCAGAATGACAAAGTTTGGGTTTGAGAACTCACAGCTGCTCTTTCAACAGCACAGATATTTCCTGAGAGCCGAAGAGAGAATGACGGCATTAAAATGAAGAGCACCTGCTGAATAGAATGGGAGCGTCATTGTGTGTTCAGTAACACTAGAGAAACTAAAGCAGCTTCTGATATTGATGGCTGATCAGAGACAAAAAAAAAAGAAAAGAATGTTTTTGGTGGCCCCTAACAAAGTAGTCAAGACTATAATGAGTTTCTAACTAGGTACAATAAAAGCTGTGAAAAAGCAAATGCTGAAATGACTAAAATATATAGGCCTACATGAAATTTTATTGATTTGCTCTCAGAGAGTTCTTCTAAAACCCTTCAGGACAAATGGCATAAGAAGACGTGTAAAAATTCACTTAGGATGGAAATAAATAGATTTTTGGTTTAATTTAAAATTTAAATTTGGAAATTTAATTTTCATGTCACATTTTGACCCTTTTGCGTTGCTTTTTAAAGCTCAAGGTGCCCCTTTTTAGTCACTGTCTGGCATGAAGGGTTCTCCATTGCTTTTAGTTGTTTTGCTTAATGTAATGGTTTGCATGCACATATACATTTATTATAAAATGTTTTACTTTTATTGGAGCACCGAACCCCACCCCTACCTCAAACCTACCCACCTCTGAGCAATATAAACACACACAGGCAAATGCAGTCACAGGTATTTATTGCACAAACCAATCAAAAACAAGCAGCATAAATACATTACAAGTCGTGTCACATTCCAAGTCTTCTGAAGCCATACAAATCTTTATGTGAAGAAGAGAGTAAAACACAAGGTTTTAAACACTAAAAATGATCCTGCTCCGTTCACGCGCTGTCATCTCATTTTAGAAAACATACTCCAGTCCCGTAGCATGATGCAGTCGGTCACGAGATACACAAGAGCCAATAGTATTTCGCAACAGCATGATGCAGTAGATCACAAGGCACACAAGAGCCAATGGCATTTCACAGCCAACGTTGACGTAAGGATTCTTGTAGCTGCATTTTTTTAAATCATGTGCAGACTGCAGCAGCGCATAGGAAGTATACAGAAGACGGACACCCCTACATATATTCAATAATGCTATTGTTTTTACCCAATATATCTTTTAATTATGACAATACAATAAAATCAATATTGCGTCGGCATACGCTAAGAGTTTCCTATTTAAAACAACGGAGGACCCTTCATTTCAAAAAGTGACTAAAAAGGGGTACCTTGATCTTCAAACAACGACACAAAAGGGTTTTGACCAAGAGTTGGAGTGAGACTGTGTTGCTGTTTAGCCTGAAAAAAACATCTCTTAGTCTTGAACCTTTCATATTTCTTATGCGGTGTATTTTAAGCCTATGCTGTTTCTCACATTTAGTCCACAATACTGCAATGATTTGTTCATTTTTTCTTGGCTTTCTGTAAATTGTAACATCACTGTGCTGAATAAAACGTTGATTGTCACCATTTCTTTGAGAACAAGTCAATTTCTCACCTAAATCCACCTAAATTTTTAGACCCAATGACCCCAATTTTCACATGGAGCCCGACTATAAAAGCCAAGGACGCGTTTTCTCCATCTGTGCAATCAGACTCCTCCACAGAGACCATGAATTTGCTTTGTGTCCTCTAACATTTGTTCAAAACCAATTAAACCTTGCATCCCTGTATTATTTTCAGCTTCTTTTGCACAGT
Source organism: Enteromius anoplus (assembly GCA_032359395.1). Lineage (NCBI taxonomy): Eukaryota > Metazoa > Chordata > Actinopteri > Cypriniformes > Cyprinidae > Enteromius > Enteromius anoplus. The sequence goes on along the minus strand of JAUMHG010000043.1, from coordinate 1,590,857 downwards.
GCAGTGTGATGCACTGCTGAACCGCAGCCCTCACACAACATTGCTTCAAAAGCTGGGCTGTGATTTCATAGTGCAGTCTTAGCTTTACCTCGCAATAGCGCTGTTTTTAAACAGTTCACTGTGATCAATGGTACTATGAACTGATATGAATCATTACAAACAGTTTTCTGTAGAACTGACCACTGAAAGAATACAGAGCCATCAATACAGATTTCTTTCTAACATGCATTTCAGTTCATGTCTGCTTGATCAATCTGGCAGAAAAGAGTTAAGAAATGAGCTGAGATTGCCTTTAATAGCCAGTTATTTCATTTAAATTGTGGATGGATGGATGGATGGTAGAACGATATAGAGTTAATTTGCAAAAAATGCTAAATAAATGATGATGATTATGATGCATTACTCTTCACATATAGTGCAATCTGATCCCTAAATATGTTTTATCAAGTATTGTCCACTTTCAAGGCATTGCTCAGTGTTGCAGACTGAGCAACTTTGTACAAAAAAAAGTGACAAGAGACTTTTTCTGAGAAACCTTATTTTAGTCTCAGAGACTGTCCAGCTCTGCCATACGAGCACAAGGCGCACACACCTCTCTCTGCATCTGATCGGATTTGTTCAGTGAGCAGCAGCAGCACTTTTTGTTAAAAATATACAGGATACAATTTACATTAACGCATAGCCGAATTCACAGCACAGCCATTGTCTTAACTGTGTGTATTTGATTTTATTACATTTTTTTATTTTTTATTAGACAATGTTGTTATAATGATTTTAATATCTTTGAGAGCTGGTTATTCTAATTTTCCTTTTCTTTAGTGTGGTTTATAGCTGTTTGTGCATGTATAAGATTACAAAGTACAATGTTTCCCACAAAATGATTTATTCAATCTAAAAGAGAAGTCTGATCCAGACACGCACAGTTAAAAATTGTGCCGTTAAATAACAGTAATGTGCTGACAGCCGGGGGTTAATTTACAGCCCTGTACTGTTATTTTACAGTACAGCATGTTACCGTTATACTACCATGGAAATGAACTCTGCTCCAATTGCTTCAGACAGCTCAGGTTTAAATTAGTATTCATACACGGTTAGTAATGTGAACTTATATCATTCGAGCTCACTGAGAAGAAATATGTCTTAGTACAAAACATGTCTCACTCAAATCGTTGCAATTAATCATCATTTATAACACACATGTGCTGAAATGCTTAAAAAGATCATCACTGCTTCAGTTACTGTGTTTAAATAAAGCTGCAGAACATCAGTGCTAGTGTCTCTTGACTCTCCAGCACAATGGTGACCCACAAAATTACATTAAACTAACATATTTCTCTTTAGCAAAAACAAATTAATACAGTTCAGTCTTCTTATCAGTTCAAGACATTGCAGAACTGCTTTCTCTGTACCTTAATTAATTTCAGTAAAAATAGCTTTTTTGTTTGGTTACGTTTTACAGTAAATTGCTGTTTTTCCATGAATTAACAGTACTGGGGGGTGCCAGCATTTAACTGTTTTTAACAGGTTATTGCGGTAAATTAATTACAGTTTATTGCTGTGAAAATGTTTTTTCACCCTACATGTTTAACCCTTTAAACCCCACAACAAAACCTTAATGAACACCTATAGTGTGTGCACATTACAGAGTGTTAAAGTTTGACTGAATCTGTGTTAATGAGATAATTCTGTGATTAATTAAGAGATGATTGAGCATTAGTGATGAACAGCTGCTGTTAACGAGCAGAATCACTGAAGAGAGAATGAGAGACAGGCTCAATCTCGTCTTGAGTACTGCAAATACACACAAGCGCTGTGTCTGTCACATGACTCTGTTCCCTTTCGGGCTTGAACTAATGGTAAACTAAAGACATTATTAAAAATAATATTTTTTTGAACATTAAAGCATTTCAGCATATTCTACTACAGCAAATACACAAAATGATGGTCTTTAAAATAGCATCATATGATCAATTTAATAGGCCACATTTCATTTACTTTAATGTTCATTCCATCGTCTGACAACAGAAACAGTAAAATATATAAATAAAACTGTTTTATTGAGAATTTGGCTGCATTAAAAACGTGAGCACAGGAAGGCAAGACCATACAATGCAGTGATGTCTTGAATATGCTAATTAGCGTATGATGTCATATAGTCATTTAGCAACTTTTCAGCTGACTAAAACTCAACTAAAATTTCAATTAACTTGATGGACCTCGGGGCGTAAAAGGAAAATAAAAGTCATGTCGTGTTCATCATCACAAATGAATCGCCTGCAATACTGTTCAGCTTGTCTGATCTACTGCTCTGTGTATTACCTGCCTCTTCATTACACATACTTTTAGTTTAATTGATATTCCTTGGGAGGCACAGTAAAAATGTTATTTTTTCCAAAGGGGGAAAAAAATGGAGCTATCAGTTTTTGCTAATTTATTCTTCATATGTCGATTAATAGATGGATAAAACAACAGATAGGATAAGAGTGTGACGGCAACTTAATTATATGTCTGCTGTTAGAGACACACCTCATATCTTCTCTCTACCTAACCACTGACCCAGAGCTCATTGCCTGTGGCCTCATTAATAGATAGAGGTCAAGCAGTTGCCCTGAAAAACGTTGAGGTCACGGCCACCCATCCACAATGACACACAGATTTTTGCGCCACCACTACTGGCTATAGTGCTGCATGGAGGAGCAGCTGAATGCAACCGAGGGAATAGACTGTATGTGTGTGTGAGCGAGAGAGAGGCAGCGGGAGGAGGGGGAGGCTGGGAAGAGCGCTTCTTTTGAACAAATGTGTGAACAAAAGCCTGCTCAAACTGTCGGCCCAGAGGCCTGGGGTGTTTACGGCTTCTGTATCTATAACCAACAAATCAAGGCTTCCCCCCTCAGCCGCCTCTCTTTATTGGGAACGGCAAATTAGAGCCCCGTCCATCTGGGTGTTAGCACCAATTACGAGAGGAAGCTGTCAGGCCAGATTAGACCCTGTAGAGAAGGCGGGCATATGAACTGCTTTTATTAGAGGGAAAAAAGCAGGACAAGTGGAGAAAAGTGTTGTGCAAATTTCAATTTTTTAGTCTTAGAATGACTAAAACCAAAAGAGTTTTTGATTAAGCTTGTCGCACATTAATTCTACCACTTGTTTTAACCATAATTCGGCATAACTGAATACCAAAAGAACGTTCAGTGTCAAACTAAGCAAAAAGCCATTCGGAGACTTTCCATTTTTAAGTGAAGCCCCCAAAAGTGGGGTTTTGCAGTGATGCCTTTGAAGATCCCAAAGAACCTTCCAGTGAGCAGTTCTTCAAAGAATCACTTTTTGTCTTAGTGTGAAGAACAATTTAAAACCTTTAATACAAAGAACTTTTTGTGGAATGGAAAGGTTCTAAGGATGCTAAAGTTTTTCATGAAACTATAGAAGCCAATAAAGAAATTTTTTTTAAGAATGTTGTTTCTTTTGTTGTCGGTTGTCAGCGATTTACTGTTTCTCAACTTTTTTTTTTTTCCACTGTCAGCCGCACTGAAGCGCCCATCATTAACTTTTTGCTCTGTCGGAATGCTTAAAGACCCGCACAGCCCCCTCTCTTTCGCACTAATTTGCCAGGACCAGGTGTGCAGAGGCCGGGCGGAGGGGGCGTCCAGTGAACTAGAGGAAAGAGAGTTTTTGGGCTTGAGGGAGGGAGGACAATGAAAGCCACACAATGGAGTCCGAAAATCATGCCAGGGAGCAGTGATGCACATCCTTAGGCTGAGTTTGGGGGATGGAATGAGCCAGAGCCAGAACTGTTTCATCATTGTTCATTATTATTTGAGCATGTAAATACAACAAATAAAGTTAATAATTAAACAAAAACACAACGCAAATGTTTTTTAATCTTAAAACATGCTTGTTTAATGTTTTTGCACAGGCATTTCAGACATCTTACATCAACAGTTTCTTCTCGATCTGCGTTAGAATCAGGGATAATAGTTATATTTATCGATAATAGTTATAAAAATCGAAACATGGCTAAAAATAAGACCAAAACATATTCAAAAAATAAATATGAACTATAAAAGTATCTAATTGACATGTTATTTTACTATTATGGATACCCTATTATAGATTTTATTCATATTTTGAATCAGTTTTAATTTTTATATTTTAAGTCTTAGTAATTATGCCATGTTTTGTCATTTTTGTAGCTTTAAAAAAAATTATTTAAGTTTTACTTATTGCAGTGCATCACAGTAAAATAAATTAAAACCTTTGCAACTAAACTAATTAAAAGTAAAACTTTGGGGGATTTTAGTATGGTTAGTTTTAATTTAATTTTAATTAATATTTAAAGCAATGCAGTTGTTCTTTTCTTTGCCTTTAAGACAATTTCTATATATGGATGTGTGTGAAATTATGTTTAATAACTTTAAATCCTGTATAAAAAGTATTAATAAGATCAGTCAACATCTGAGTTTATTTCAATGCTTATTTAAGTAATACATTTTCAGCTTAGCAATGTGCTCTTCAGGCGTGGTATTTGAACGGACGCAGCAAGAGGGGGCCGCACAGTGAGGAGGGGGAAGCACTAATAGGCCCTAATTGAATTGGATGTTCAGAGCAGACAGAGACTGTGGAAGTAATCTGCAGTGCCACAGCAAATAAAGCGCGGAAGGACTAGAGTGTCCGCCTCATGTGACAGACTGTAACGTAGCCTGCGAGAGGGCAACGGCCCCCTTTGTGCAAACCACAAAAAGAGGCAAGACAGCCTGGCAGGGACTACGAGCCGAGAGCCGCCGCTGGGCCACAGGGAGAAGATGGGCTTCAGTGCTGCAGGACGTTTTGGAAGGTTGAGAGAGGAGAAAATGGCTTAGTTGTGCTGCTTATTATTAGAAATATTGCCAGACAAAAACAAACAAAACTTAAGTAAAACTAAGTAGGAAAAAATGTTGTGCAAATTGAAATTATTTAGTCTTTAAATTATATAAAAAATATCAGTAAATCAGTAAATAAATACATTGTTTTTTATTGTTACATTTATTTTTGACTGCATGACTAATACAATTTCAGAGTTTAAAATAAATGAGTTGTCAATGCAGCATTTTTTGGCAGCATCATTGTGACGAATACAATCTCATAGTTCTAAACAAATAAATGAAGTACTAAAAAAAGGACTAAAAGTGTCAATTTATATTTATCTAAAAATTAAACCAAAGGATAAACCAAGTTTTTGGTTTGACTAAAAATATACAATATGTGAACCTGGACCACAAAACCAGTAAAAATGGTACATTTTTCGAAATAGAGAATTATATATCATCTGAATAAATAATCTTTCGCTCGATGTATGATTTGTTAGGATAGGACAAAATTTGGCCGTGATACAATCATTTGAATATCTTGAATCTGAGGGTGCAAAAAAATCTAAATAATGATAAAATCACCTTTTAAATGTTCTTAGCAATGCATATTACTAATCAAAAATTAAGTTAATGTATTTACAGTATAAAATTGACTAAATATATCAAAATATATCAGGATATTTACTCAATATCTTAATTAGTTTTGGCTATTGCTAAAAAAACATAACAAAATATAATACATTTTTTACTGTATTATGACATAAAAAAATCATTAAATCAACTCAAAGTAAGTAAGAGAAAGAAAGAAAGAAAGAAAGAAAGAAAGCCGGAAAACAACAAAATGCTTTAAATTTTTCAACTCAGTATAGTACATAGCATTTAGAACACAGGAATAAATGTCATCCTCCTGTCTCACTAACATCTGATTGGTGGGTTATACTAGGTCACATGATCAGAATTTGGCTGCGGTAACAAAACTGCAGATGGCTCTATGAGCGAGCAAAAAACATGAAAAAGGTTGTGTGTGTGTGTGCATTTCCACATCCTCTTCAAATTCAAAACTTGATCAGCAAGACAACATATCTCTTGTCAGGCTTTACTAAACTGTCCGTAAAAGAAACATGCAAAATTTCTCAGAAACGGTTCTAAGTCGATTTTGTTCTGTATTCAAAGTTAAACGTGTTTTAAGAATGAAAACTATCCCTGTTTACAAACCGGATTCCAAAAAGTTGGGACACTAAACAAATTGTGAATAAAAACTGAATGCAAATGAGAAGGCAAATGTCAATATTTTATTCAGAATAGAACATAAATCAAGGAACAAAAGTTTAAACTGAGAAAATGTATCATTTTAAGGGAAAAATATGGTGATTCAAAATTTCATGGTGTCAACA
>JAUMHG010000043.1:1562942-1584522 GCA_032359395.1 Enteromius anoplus | reverse complement strand
TTGACACTGGACAAGAGATACCAAAAGAAATATATCAAGTATATGTTACATCCTGCTAAAATGTTTTGGGACAACATCTAAAAAAAAAAAAAAAATGGGTATTTGTTTTATTTATCGGTACTTCTGTCTCTTTAATTTTATTGTAATGTTAATTTAATGTAATTTAATTCAGTAATGTAATGTTACTGTTATTTAGTTTTAATTTGTTGTTGCTAGATTGCACTGCATACTGTATCTGTTACATGTCTGATTGTTTGTTGTCGTTTTCCCCATGTGATCATTGCTTTTTTCCCTGTAATCTAGTTTATGTTAATTAGTCATTCGTGTCAGGTGTTTTCCGCTCGTTGTCTGTGATTGTCTTCCCTACTTAAGTTGCCGTCTGTGATTCAGTCTTCGTCCGTCATTATCAATGTATGAGTGTGTGTTTTTCTGCTCCTTAGTGTTTATTGTGAGAATTAAAGATGTTTGCATACAACGACGACTCTCTCCGTGCTCTTCCTACGCACCCACGTTACATAATGACGGACCTAAACAGTTTGTGGAGTATCTCCCCGGATGAAATCCTCGAGCGGCTGCTGATGGGACCGGAGCCGTCCACCAGCGCTAACGGGGATACCGCACGAGCCCATGCCAGTCAGAGAGCCAGAGCCGGCAGCGACTGCACCACCCAGTGCCACACAGCCCGAGCCTGACCAAGTTCGTGAGCCGGCAACATCTTCCGTACCCGAGGGGTTGTTGGTGATGATCGGGAGCGTGGAGGAAAGCCCCGCCCACCTTCCTACCGCAGTAGGTGAGCCCATAAAAGACTTAGACTGGTACAAAGAACTTTCTGAAGTATTTGAAGCCAATCTGTTTGACTGGTTGGGAGAGGCACTACCTGGCCCTGAATCTCCCCCTCCTCCGCTGGTTCCAGCCAGTCCTTGTGACTCCGTACTCCCTCTCACCCTCCCTCTTCCGCCGCCTCTCACACCAGTCAGCTCTCTCACTTCTGTGATGCTCACTCTTGCCAGCACCGCATCGAGTCAATATAGTAAATATTAATATATTAATTATATAAATAATAACTATATTTGCTTCTGTTTATGTATTTATTTGATTTACCTTTTACATAGTTATAATAACATACAGTTCTATACTCTATAAATGTTATTTTCCCCAAAAAAGCTAAAAGAAAATGCTTGTTTCAGGTTTGATGCAGTCGTCTAGTTTGAGCGGGAAGCCTGATATATGGTAACGGAATTGTTTAAATGTTTGAACAACATTAAACAAATGTCAGTGAGCAGTGTTTTTCTTGTAATAATCCATAAAAATTTAAAATAAAAACTTTTCTGACCCTGATGGTTTTCAATTGTGAGCATGGGGCATCTTCTGCATACATCATCCATCAAATTTTGTTTTAGAGATGTTTAGCTAAAACTATTTTTGTCAGGTACTATTAAAACAGGGAATAATTTTCAAATACAATAGATTATACTTTTTTTTTTTTTTCACTAGGGCATTTTTCATTTAGCAACGTTCCTCATGGTCCAACAGAACTGATATGTCTGCTTTCAGAGACATCGGTTTGACCTTTATTAGTTCGCTGCACACTGGAGCATCTAAAGTTCTTGAAAACAGAAATACAAGCACCAAAGGGGACATTTTAAAGGGCGTCTGGAGGGTCAGGGTCTCTCAATGGGCAATGGACCTGTGCCGAACATGTAACTATAACATTTATTTGTACTCAATGTATCAATTTTGTTGCATTTTAGAGACAAACTAAAAAAACTACAAAAAAACATTACTGTTTAAAATGATCACATTTATTGTTACTGTGGTCTAGTCTTCCAGACAAACATGGATGGACCCCTTTTACAGGCCACACATTTGAGCACTAATAAACTTTGTCAATTTGTCTGTTAGTGTAGACATTATACAGTATGCTCTGCAGTGCGTCACATTTAAGAGAGAATAATGACAATAAACCTATTCTACTGACTTGTGATTTTGGGTATTGGGAAATTGGTAAAATGTACATTATTTTGGAGAAGTTTCATGCAGACAAACTAAAACAATATAGCCTAATTAGAACGTAAAACATGAAGCATTTTACGTCCCGACATTGGCTATAAAACCCTCAGAACTGCTTGATCTGGTCTGACCAAAAGGGAAATGGTCTTATGGTAATTGCTGTGAATTTAGGCTAATTCGAATTGTCAAGAGGTTTTACCATCCATTAGAGATAGCTGAATGCACTACACATACAATAAGCATCTGTCTAGTGGTTGAAGAGGAGACTGAAATTTGAAGTTTATGCAGGTAAAATGATGTAGGCATGGCCATGTTCATTACCTTAAAAGGCCATAGTGCTGATAATGACTAGAAACCCCAAAATAACAATTAATGGACAAATGAAAGGAGTCGACTAATGCACTCAGACACACTTTCAGTTAGATTGAATATTTTGCTCTAACTAAAGTATTTCCCTAAAATCTAACAATGTGGTCTGATAAAATAAAATCTCCACTTGATGTCATAATGAATAAATTATAGATTCTTTTAAACGACTTAGAAATAGACCCCCTGCAGACAGATACAAACGTTGTGGGGGGAAATTAAACGCTGTCGAGGAACTATTTTCACCATTTCACCCGCGTAATGGTGAGGCAGAGGAATATCCGACGCCGTCGCGCAATTACCTCAGATTGTATGTAAGTGTTTTGAGTTTGCTATCTGAGGGCCATGAAAGAGAATTCCATTTCAAATGTGTGATTTTCACTCGATGAAAAGACTTTCTCTTCCAGACGAAACAGAGCCCCCTTTTTAAAGGTAATAATTTACCTGTCAGAATCCCAGCGGATGCACAGCAAGACTCCACTTCGATGAGGCACTAATGGAAAATCCATTCGGATTGTTTAGGAGAATCCTTGAATGTGCCTGAATCGGTGTTAATGTAACTAATCTGTCATCTTTAAATCTCTCCGGCTTTATTCATTTTTAGGCTGAAATGATAATTGCATAAAATTTCTGTTTACTTGAGGCGGTTAGGAAATTAATCACACCTCATTGGATGGCATCAAAAACAGAGCGTTTCTTCCTCATAATTGATAATAGATTATCTGAAGATTACAAAATGCTTTGAATAAGCTTATTAATTGCGCAGCCAATGAGACAGATCTAATACAAGTGCGCCATCGTCTGGTAAGTGTGAGAATTACATTAGCCTATGCTTGCATATATTCATGCAATTCACTTTTGTATTTAAATGGTTTATGGAATATTATAGAATATTTTTATTTTCACATCTAGGTGATGCTAAACACATAAATAATGTTTAAAGCAAAGGATTTCAAGACAATCTGTTTTATTTTTCATAGTTTAAATATTATTCACAGTCTTAAAAGCACAGTTTAAATCATTGACTAATTTTCAGTCTAGTTTGTAGTATTGTCCATTGTTTCCTACCATCTCTTCAGCCTTCTCCAGCAGCTTCACAACATCAGTCTCTCGGTGTCTATTGTTAAGCACATGACATCTATTCCCACATTTTCGAACCAGGTGTTGCAGGTCACTGTTTCTCTTCACATGCTGCTGGACGCTCTCTCCTAACGTTTCCCCCCAGGTGATCAGAATGATGGTGTGCCTCCATGATTCTTTTCCTATTGCAGACATGGTACGTTCCACTGCGTGCCTGTACTGGCCAGTGAAGGACACATAAGCGGGAATCACCAGGATGAAGACGTGTGGTCCAGGATAACACAGAGGGATACTTTGAGAGAGGTGTTTTTGAAAGGTGTCTTTACTGTCAGATCCAGATCTCCACTTTAGACCTTGAGGCTCTACGATAGTGAGCTGTCTGCCGGAAATCTCTCCCCTCCAAGGGTTGCTTTTATCTGCATCAGGCCCCACGATAGTGCATCTCGCTGGGTGACGGGATGACCAGGAGTCTCCTATAAGCATCACCCTTAGCTCAGACACAGGCCAGGGTGTACTTAAAGTAGCTTGGAAACTGGTGCTTGAAGATTCAAAGAAGTCTTCCTCACTTTCGCAATCAGAATTGTCACTTTCACCATCTTCCTCTTTTTGCTTGGCTTCCAGTGTTCGTTCAACCCTTTGGTTCTTTACTGATCTGATGTTTGCATGGTTTATAGTAGCCAACTTTATTCGCTCTTGGCTTTTTGTGTCTTTTGCCATACAAACGCCACCATCTACTCCTACTTCTTGATGGATGTCTCTGGCTTTCCCATTTAATTCAGTGCTGTTTGTCAATCTCTGATACCCAGAGAAAGACTCTTTCTGTATCTCTTTGAGCTCTGTGTTATACAAATACTTCTCCCATTTTTCAAGTTCCTCTCGCTTCCTTTTCATCTTGTCTTGTTCATTATTCATCTCCAGCATTTTGCTGTCCAGTTGGTTTTCACGTTCCTCAAGCTCTTCTTCTCTTCTATCTAACGTTGTTTTCAGGAGCTCTAGCATTTGTGTTTTGTTCTCCACATCACTTGCTTTCTTTTCCAGATCTGAGTCTTGGTTCTGCAGAAGTTTATGTTTATCCATCATGTTATTATCTCTCATAGCAAGCTCTGATTCCCGTTGGTGCAGATCTGTTTCTCTGGTATCTAAAGAACATTCTCTGTCTTTCAAAACACCCTGCTGTTCCTTCAGACTGCGCAATTCGTCTTGATGCTTTTGTTCCCTATTTTGCATGACTTGCTGACTTTTCTCCAAATAGATTTCTTCACTCTTCAGCTTCTGCTCTCTTTGAGAAAGAGCTTCTTCGCCTTTTATAAGCTCTTGCTCCCTTTTTCCTAATGCTTCTCTAATGCTCTCGAGCTCCAGGTCACGTTCATCAAACACAGCTGTTTGGTTTTGCTGCTTATTATCCATATCTTGATGTTGCTCCATCAACCTTTGATCTTTGAGTTCGAGGTCCTGCTCCCTCTGGACAAGTTCTTGCTCCTTTACCTGAAGCCCATTTATTTTTTGTAGAAGATCATATTCCTTATTACTCAGCTCAGATTGCCATTTCTCCAGTTTGTTTTTGTTATTTTCAAATTCCTCAGAGATCTTTGAAAGCTCTTGGGTTTTCAGTTCCCACATCTGCTCTCGTTTATTAAGTTCATTCTCTCTAGTTTCCAGATTCGCTCTCAGCATCTCCAGAGATTTTTCTTCTTCCTTAAGCCTGCATTGCTCTTTAACAAAATTCGCCTCTTTTTCCAGCAGCTCTTGTTCTCTCCTCTGCATCTGCTGTCTAAGGTTTTCCATATTTTTCTCCTGCTTTTCGGTAAGATCTTTAATTTCCTTTTCCTTGGTCTCCAATGTCTTCTCCATTGCTTGTAGCTCATCCTTTTTACACGTTATCTGCTGTTCTTGTGCCTTTAAATTTTCCTCTCTATTCTTAAACTCTTCTGATCTTTTCTCAATCTCCTCTCTCATCCGCAACAGATCTGCAGCCAGACGTTTGTTATTCTGACTCTCGTTTTCTTGATTCTTCTCCTCTTCTCTTATGTTGTACATTTGCTCTTCCAAATCCTGTTCTCGCCTATTTATTTCATCCTCTCTAGTTACCAAATCTTGTTTGCTTAGTGCTAGCTTCTCTTCCTTCTTTTCTACCTCTCTTTCTCTCCTGTGAAGCTCTTGCTCTCTCTCTATCTCTTTCATCTCATGCTCTTGGTGCCTTTCTCTTAGCCTTTTCTCATAATATGCCTTCATGTCTTGCACATCGCTCTCTTTCTCATTCTCCTTCTCTTCCAGTAGCTGTTTGAACTCATCTATCTTTTCTTCTAAACCTTTCATTTGTTTCGTCTGTTTCTCAGAGTGCCTCACTGAAGTCTGAAGAGCTCCCTCATAGCCCTTACATTTGACCTTCAGGTCTTCTAATTCATTTCCCAGTCCTGCATTCATGTTTTGTAGGCTGTTGTTTCTTTCTTGCTCTTCGCTGAACTGTTGTCTTATCTCATCCAAGTGTCTCCTTGTTTCCTCATGCTGTTCGTTTATGTTTTCCATTTCCTCTTCCATCGTCACATTCTTTGATTTGTAGGCCTCTATCCTTCCATCATAATCTTCCTTTAGATGTTTTAGTTGAGCGGCAGCTTCTTCAGTATTTGCTCGAATTATGTTTTTCAGTTTTTCTGTTTCTCTTCTATGTTTTTCATTGATGTCTTGCACCTGTGTGTCCATTTCTTTGTCTTTATCCAAGTCTTTTTTATTTATTCTGGTTATTTCACTCTCTTTTGCTAGTAGTTCTTCCTCTAAATGTTTTAGTTTAGCTGCACTTTCCTCATTATGTGCCTGAATACACTCTCTTAACTTTTCAACTTCCTTCTGTTTTTCGCTGATGTTTTCCTGCAGTGCGTTCATTTCTCTGTCTTTTTCCAGTTCTCTTGTTCTTAATTGGATTATTTCACCATCTTTTATTTTGAGTTCTTCCTCTAAATGCTTCAATCGAGCAGCACTTTCTTCCATATTCATCTGTATGCTGTCTTTTAATTCGGCAGCGTCCTGTTGTTGGCCAATAATGTTTTTCTTAAGTGTTTGAATTTCTGTGTCTTTTTCCAGGTCTCTTTGTCTTAATTTGGTTATTTCCTCTTCTTTTATTTTCAGCTCATCCTCTAAATGCATGAGTTGAGCAGCACTTTCTCCAATACGTGCCTCAATATTGTCTCTTAACTTTTGAATGTCTTTCTGTCTTTCACTAATGTTTTGCCTAAGCATGTCAATCTCTTGTTCTTTCTCCTGATCCGTTTGTCTTAATTCTTTGCTTTCCTCTTCTTTTAACGTCAATTCTTCCTGTACACGTTTTATTTGAGCTGCATTTTCTTCATTACTGTCTTTTAACATTTTGATATCTGTTTGTTTTTTACTAATGTTTTCCTTTAATTTATCAATGTCTTTGTCTTTCTCCAGGTCTCTCTGTTTTAATTTGTCTATTTTGTTTTCTTTTGTTTTCAACTCTTCCTTCAAAACTTGAAGTTCAGCTGCATGTTTTTCAGCATTTGCCTCTGCGGTGTCTTTCAACTTTTCTATATCCCTCTGTTTTTCTGTAATGTTTTGCTTCAGTGTCTCAATTTCTTGCAATTTTTCCTGATCTCTTTGTTTTAGTGTGACTAATTCGTCATCTTTTTGCTGAAGTTTGTCTTGCGCTTCAGCATTTCGATGCAGCTCCTTTTCTTTCTCTCTTATCGTTAGCTCTATTTCCTCATCTTTCCCCACTAGTTTATCAATAAGTGTGTTGTATTTCTCAACAGTTTCTCTGTGCATTTCTCTCTCTGCTTCTGTCGTTTTCACCTGCTCCTGGTAGGACATCCGTAGCTGCTCCATCTCTTTGGACATCATCTCTATCACCTCTCTCAGCTTGTCCGTCTCTTTCTCTCTCTTCTCCACTTGTTCACTGAATCTCTCTCTTTGTTCTTGTTCTCTGCTCTCAGCTTTCAATTTCACCTTTTCGATTTCTCTTAAAATGTTTTTGGTTTCATTGTCCTTTTCTTTCAGTGTCTTCTCCACCTCTTGCTTTTGCCAGACAACCTCTTCTTCATACCTGCGTTGAGTTTCTTCAGCCTTTCCTCTCATCCTATCATTCTCTTTCTCACTTTCCAACAGTTTAGCTTGAAGCTCATTCATCTCATCCAAATGTGTGTGCTGAATCTCAGCCTCTCTCTCTTTCCATTCTTGCTCTTTCATGGCACCCATGCGCTCCATTTCCAGCAGTTTCATCTGCAGATCATCCACTTTTTCTTTAAGTTCTTCCCCCTCTCGCTCTCGTTCCTCTGATCTCATCAGCAGTTGCTCTTTCTCTTTGCTTCCCTGATGGAGAGTCACCATGGCCTTACTGATTTGAGCACTTAGCTCTTGTATCTCCCGCTCCTTGTCGTCTGTCAACCACGCCATCCTCTCTTCCAGCTCACCCATCACACTTCTCCTGTCATCTTCGCCTCGATACGGCACCTCTTCTCTCTCTGCCTTCCCTGGAGATTGCACTTTGTCTTTTTTGCGTCTTTCGAAAAACCACCGAATGCTCTTGACCTCTCGTTCCTTCATCTTCTTCAGTTCCTCCTCCTGCCGTTGAAGCTTATCGCTAAACTCCTTGACCTTCAACTGGAATTTTTCATTCTTTTGTTTTCCTAACTCTTGAATCTCATGCACTAATGGCGAGAATGCCTCGCAACGATTTCCCGCCACCATCTTCTCAGTCTTCTCAAGAAGTTCTGTAATCTGTGTTTTAGAATTCCGAGATTCCAAACAAGAGATGCTACTGATGACGTGGAATCTGTTTGAACATCGTTCCACCAACCAACGAAGATCTTTCCCTCCTCCTTGGATGTGCTGCTCGATGCTGACTCCCTCTCGTAGCTGATCACCCCTGGTGAACAAAAGAAGCGTATGTCTCCAAACTGCCTCTCCCAAAAGCTCCAAGTGCTCCCGCACCGCCTGTGCTTGGATGATTGCGTCCACTCTCAATGCCAGTAGAAATGCATGAGGTCCAGGAGGACAAAGTGTGACGCTCAGTCCGATCTCTCGCTTCACTCTTTCTGGAGTTAATCCTTCAGGTCCACCCTCCCATCCAGGCACATCCACCACCGTCACCAGTCTGTTACAGACTTCAGTCTGCTGTCTCGAACATTCTTCAGTGGCCTCTTTGCTTTGAAAGTATCCCGCTCCACCAAGGATGGCGTTCCCGGCAGAGCTTTTCCCCGTCTCCCTCTCTCCCAGCAGAACCAGTCTCAGCTCCGGGAGACGCCTTGAACCTCTGGAAAAGAGATTCTTTTCATCTAGGTCTTCAGTTTGCGGATTATCGTCTAGCAGAGACAGGAGAAACAATACAAAAAAAGAAAATTAACTAAACTAATAAATTAAGTTTCTGTAAATAATGGCTTTTATTCAAATATTATTTACATGCTATATAAAGTATTTTTGCTAAACGAAGGTTAACTACCTCACTTTAAATTATTTTTTTATGTAGGCTTATCCCAAGATCAAAATTGTAGGATTTGCATTGCATTAGGATCACAAATAAAATTTCACAGCAGAGGAGGCTTTTAATCAGGGCGTAAAAAAATGTCAAATTCCTCCCTCAGAGATCAGACCTTAGATTATTATTCATTATATATTAAATAAGTTGCAAGAAGAGAATTTCAAACAGATTTTTTAATCTCTTTTAAAACTAGATTTGATGTGGCATCAAGTGGTATTTACCAGATGTTGCATAGGTCATACAAGGTAAGTAAATTCTTTCTGTCGCACATATTTCATTAGACTGTCTAGCTTGAAATGTCTGTAGAAAACTTCTTTATTAAGTGAACTCATTTAAAGACTTCAAAGTTTTAAAATTTTAATCAGATGTCAATGTAAGAAAAAAAAAAAGCGTGTGTAATATAACTTGTTTGTTTGCTTGCTTTAATTTTATTTTATTGTAAATAGTTTTTGCCATGAAAATAGCTTATGATGCTGAATCTTATGATGGCATTAAGTAAATAAATAAGTAATTCCATTATTATTGGACTGTACTATTTTTACTATAAATAAACAATCATTTCAATTAGTGATGGAAAAAAAGTTATTCATTCTTTTCAACCCAAAATTATAATTAACATGCTCAAAAATAAATAAAAAAAAGAAAAAGAAAAGAAATATATAAATTATATATATATATATATAAAAAAAATGTTTTAAAAATTATATGTTTGTTTTGTTATGTTAAAAAAGCCTTTAACAGTTGTTGTTTTTTTGGGAAAAAAATAGACAAATGTACAAACCTCAAACAACATGAGTTGAGTAAAGGTGAGATTTTTTTGTGACATTTTTGCTCCCTGCACACAGCCAAAGCTTGCAGAATCATGATTTTTTTAATTGTGATTGTGAAAGTTAAAGAATTGTGCAAAACTTCCACTGGAATTGACTTTGAGTGAATCATTCTTTTGTAAGTGAACTGGTTGGAAATTATTGAATTTATTTTTTATTTTTTTATAAAAAAAAATAAAAATCCTTATCCGATAATCGTAAACATCTAAAATGATAATGGAAAATTCAATTCTGTCAGAAGTGAAGGAAGTTGGAACCTTGTCCTGTTGTTCAATTTCCTCTTTAGAGAAACATTTTTGCAAGTATCTGAAACTCACGGTTAGAAAATAGTTCTGACTTCTTTAAATACATTTACACACTATTTTGCCAAATACAAGACTTTCTGTGTTGCATTGACTGGTACAATTCAATAAGTTAAGCACAATTATCTAAACATCCTTAAATCAAGAAACATGGCATTTGGCTTCTCAAAATGCATAAATTGAACCTTATTCCTCTCTCTGTGTTATTTTGACTTGAGAGTAATTGTAATTAGTCATTGCATTCATCTGAATGGTGTAAAATCTTACATAGGAATGGTCATGACACTTAGTAAAACCAGGAAGAACATCACTTTTCACAGGCTACTCACTCATCATCACAGCTCTGATTGTTCCTCTGTGCGTCTGCGCCTCCATCACCCTCTGTTTCTTCCTCCTCTCTCGAGCCCTGCGTTTGCTCTCCAGATCCAGCTCCAGAAGCAGAAGATCCGTCTCATAATGCTTCCCTCTTCTCTCTTCCAGCAGCTTATCCATCTTCTTCATCAGGTCCCTCACCTGCGATCCATCGTCAACACGCCGCTTGTTCTCCAGAACGTGAAACCTGTTCCCGCAGCGCTCCAGGAGCATCTGGAAGGCCTTGCCGCCGTTTCGAATCCTCTGTTCGATGGGAACGGAGCCCAGTTCATCTCCTCGTGTGAAGAGCACCAGCGTGTGATCCCATACCGCTTTGCCCAGCAGTTCCAGATGCTCCTCGATTTGCCGATGGTAGTCCGCTGTCACCGAAGTGCAGGATCGGACCACAAGAAGCACGGCGTGGGGACCTGGTGGACACAGGGACATGCTTCTCTTCGTTTCTCTCCTCACCCAACCAGGAGTCCCGTTCTCTGAATAGTACCACTCCCAGCCTGGGGTATCCACAACTGTAACTCGCCTTCCTGCCACATCGGCTCTCCTCTTCACACACTCCTCGGTGGGTTTGCCTGTCTCAAACCCTCCCGACAGGCCTAGGATGGTGTTTCCAGCGGAGCTTTTCCCAGCACCTTTGCGGCCTAGTAAAACCAAGCGAAGTTCAGGAAGAGATGAAGACTGTTGACTTCCTATATTGGCCTCAACTGCCTGCAGCTTCTTGTCTGTGAGAGAAAGGTAATGTTTTGGTTTTAATGCAAGGATACACTGTTTCCACAGTAATATAAAGCAGCACAACTGTTTATAATAATCAAAAATGTTTCTTAAGCAGCAAATCAGCATATGTGAATGATTTCTAAAGGATCATGTGACACAGAAGACTGGAGAAATGACGCTGAAAATTCAGATTTGCATCATAGAAGTAAATTACATTTTCAAATATTTTCAAATAGAGAGCAGTTATTTTTAAATGTAAAAATATTTCACAATATTATGGTTTTTACTGTATTAAATAGTAAATGCAGCCTTGGTGAGCAGTAAATAGATATTTTAAATACATATATTTATATAGTAAATATGAATGGACAATTTTATCCCAGGATGTCACGTCACTGTCTTTTTAGTGAAACCGGGTCTGAACTAGTACAATCATACTTATCTCACCCAAGAATGATGGAACCTCTCTCTGCTTTTCCATTTTTGTCTGTCTGTCTTCGTCCTCCTTGCTTATTCTTTTTGAGCTATATTTTTGACATCATCATTGTTTACGCCTCAATCATTTTTAAGCGTAAGCGATTGACTTCCTACTGATGCAAGGAACAACAGTAGAGCGGAACAAAGCGCTGAATGTGGAAGCTTGATCACATGACTAACCTGTGGTTTTCACAGGAAGCACCATCTACTGCTTGCTTGGGTATGGCGGAAATCAAACAGGAGCCTTGTGGTCAGTGTTGCTCTTGTCATATGTGCATTAACTTGCTGTCATGATGCATGGTTTTTAAGTATTATTTAATGCATCAGGAGGAGTATCTTGATCAGATGAAACACACACACACGCACAAACACATATATAAAGTTCCCACTTCCTCATTAACAATCGAATACAATAAGCATGTTTGGCATGCTGTCCGGGGAGTGGGCTGGGAGATTGGTGGACCACGAGCCCTACAGATTTTAACCCCTAGGTGGCGAGGGTTGGGGAGAGCTCGGTGTCCAGCCTGATCCCAGTGTGCCCCCCGGGAGAAAGGTGAGATGAGTTAATTGATTATTAAATAGCGCTGTAGGCCGTAGTGAAGCACTGACCCTTAATGAAATAGGGATGAATACGAGATAAGCTATTTATTAAATGCATAGATGTTCTCTGAACCATATGATGACGATTACTGGAAATTAGGTGTCCCAACTAAGCAAGCCTGAGGCGACGGCAGCAAGTAACAAAACTCCATATGTGGGGGAATGGAGAAAAAACCCTAGTTGGGGCCAGTTCTCCTGTGGCCGGATGTCCAACACTTTTTTATATGTCGAGGCCTGGAGGTGGAGAAAGGGGCGGCAGGGAGATGCAAATAACAAAGATTCCAGGGAAGGGGAGTTTGCACTATTTAAAGGAATACCCTATTGGCTCTGATAGAGTAATTAGGTAGTGGGCTGATTGGACAAAGATGGGGCAGCTGTGGTTAATCAGTGGTTGCTGTCATAATACAACCATGATACAACCATTTGTATATCTTGAATCTGAGCATGCAAAAAACTGAGAAAATCGCCTTGGAAGTTGTTCAAATGACGGTTACTATGCAATGCAGGTTACCAAAAGATATTTGTCATAAAAGAAAAATCTATAATTTTGACCCATACAATGTATTGCTACAAATATACCCCAGTAACTTGTGGTCCAGGGTCACACACATAGCCTACTAGTCCCACCAAACATTTTCATGAAAAGCCCATTTATAAGCTGTAGACTGTGTCCAACCTGTATCATGCAACTAGATTTGTCTTGCTTGTTAATCTGCTTTGACAAGCTCTCATATTGTACCAAGGCATTACATCTTCTGCATTAAAGTTCATGGTGAAAGAAAGTTGCCTGTTGTCCAGTGCTTCTGCTCAATCTAAAGGTGAGCTCATGCCTGTGATTCACACTCTCCCAAAGCATCTAAAGGGGTCCAAACATCATGTTTCCCTTTAGAAACTTTGGAAAAACACAATATTTCCATATAGAACGCCTGAAGCAATGACGCAAACTGCCCAGATGATCTGTGATGGCATGCAATGAATAGTGATTTAAGAGTGGAACAAGACTAAATGCATTTAAGATAAATTAATATCTTATGCAACATATTTTGCATCTCATGTAAATCAATAAGGATGTTTCCTGCAAAGCAAACATACTGAAGAAAGAATCTCATTTTACTGTTTGAAGAGTGGGCCGTTTTCACTGTAATAACCTCTATTTCCACTTATTCTGCCTAACAAATAGAATATGCAGAAGGTCCGTCAGCACTGTTATTGAGGCAAAAGTTGCTGAAGTGTTATTCGAGTGAATTTGAATGATTTGATGTCAGTTTCATGGAAACAGGCCGAAATCGACTTCAGTCATAATTCAATTTAGAAAGTTACTGTTTTGCTATGTGCAAGCTTTTTAAAAACGAAGAAACCTTGATGTTTGCATCCCACATTGCATGTGCCTTAATGCATATCACGGTTTTTAAGAGCAGTACAATAAGTAAAGTAACCAATCCTTTAATCAGTTAAGCTTTATTTATGGACTCATATTTAGGCATTTAAAGTTAAAATGTCTAAATGATGGATTCGTTTCTTACAAACATGCAGCTTCTGGCTTCACAAGACATTAACTGATGGACTGGAGTGTTATGGGTTATCATTATGTTTTTATCAGCTGTTGGGACTCTCATTCTGACGGCACCCATTCACTGCAGCAGATTCATCAGTCAGTTAGTGATGAATGATACATTTCTCCAAATCTGTTCTAGATATGAAAGAAACTCATTTGCATCTACGATAGTCTGAGTGTGAGCCCATTTTCAGCAAATGTACATTTTTGGGTGAACTATAACTTTAAATTTGCTCTGCCCATGCAGAAGAGAAGGACTCGACACATTCCACACTCGTGTCTTTATTCGGCCACATTTCTGTTCACCACAAGCCACACAAACGTGGTAGTTTTCTCTTCCACTCTAAAATCACACATACACACCCTCTTGCTTTTATAGTGCTAATCTGCATACATAGACATGCCCACCGTGATGTGTGACGCTGCTCTTACACACAGGGTTATTCCAGCCCTATATATAAATAAAGGCAGAAACTGTCCTGACGTTCTCCCAGACTCCAGGTTCCAGTGTCTGCAGACCAGGGCCACCTTTCTATCGAAATAAACCAGGTTAGTGCACCTTAACATGTTTAATAGTATAAATTCACACTGGAAGATGCTAATTGTCTGTTCAAAAGTTTGGGGGCTCTCCGAGGCAGAATCAAAAATATTGTAAAATATTATTCCAATATAATATAACTGTTTTCTATTTGAATATATGTTAAAAGGTAATTTTTTCCTGTCTTGCATTACTCCTGTCTTCAGTGTCACATGATCTTTAAGAAATCAGTCTAATATTCTGATTTGCTGCCCAAGATAGATTTCCTATAATTATCAATGTTGAAAACAAAGTCGTAATGCATTTAATTTATTAGGATTGTTTGAATGGAACGTTCACAAGAAAATCTAAATTTATTTAATATTGAAATCTTTTGTAACATTATAAATGTCTTTGGATTAATTGAATGCATACTTGTTGGGGACATTACACTTTAAAAGGGTAATGCATATTATTAATGCAATTACCTTTAACTAACATTTTGTGAAGAGTTGTGTGTGCATGTGTATAATATTTGCTATTCGCCAAATTTTGTTGAGGGGCATCTGATAATTGCAAAGAACAAGTTATCGTTTTTTAAAGATAATGTCTTTAAATGTTGCAGTTATTTTATTTGTGTATTTATGTTTTGGTTTTGGTGCAGATTTGTGTTTGCAAATGCATGTTTGTTAAAGTAAGCCTGTGAGTGTTTACATGCAAAGCCAACTTTTCGTGTAGTTTGCAAAGCGTAACTATTTTTATATGTGCCACCATCTGTCTTATATCGATGTGGTAACCACCGAAAAGTAAATCTTAATAGACATCATCGGCAGCCATATATTTTTCCATCTAGTTCACCTCTCCAAAAGTGAGATCAGCTGTGTCTTTAAGTGCTCTAAACTTGAACAGAGACCTCACTGTGCTCCTGGAGTCACTCACTGCTCCGGTTGGCCAAACATGTCCTCAAACTTCACACGTCATTCAAGGAGACGCCCTTTATGTAATCCATCACACAGGTGTTTGTGTGTCTGCGGTGACACTTTTTGCCAGTGTGAAAGGAGCCATTGTGTAGCCAATCATAAAAATAAGTTTTCCACATTGAAATGCCAAGAAAGGATGTTTGCAAACAAATTTCGGGGGGAGCATGCACAAGTAATTATCAAGGCCGGCTCCTCGTTTCCTAATCAAGTCATCATCCAATCAGAGCAAGAGAAACCTTCTATAAATAGTACAAGCCCTCTCTCCTCAATATCTCGCTCATAGCATCCCTTCGCCACCTCCAGACTCGTGAAATGCTATTTTGATCTCCTCCTTGAGTATTAAGATATCCAAAGAGGTATTAGGTAAAACTCACATTATTCTTACAGAAACAAAAACGTTTAATTGGAAGCAGTAAATTAACAGAAGAAAGGCAAATTTCTGAAGTAAATCTGTGCTTCAGCACATGCTTTGAGTTTGTGTTCAAACGCATGCTGGGCAACATCCTCAATGCAAAACAGATTCCTGTGTAGCAGCTAAATTATAATAACGCAGAGATGTGTAAAGGGAACAAGACTCCGTCATGATGGTCTGTATGTTGTTTCTGATTTCAGCATCTCACCAGTACCTGCTATGGCTACTCCACCGTCCCCAGCGCCCCCCAAACGTGTATCCCATCGCGGACGCACTGCTGGAGCCAAAGTCACCTCCAATCAACAGGAGACGAAAGTGGAGGAGTTTGAGCCCTTCATGTTAATGCCCCGAGGACCACCACCGCTTAAGGGTGAGATGGAGAAAATGTGTACATTTCAGCTTTTTATTTAATTACGATGACTTGGTTTTTTTTTATTAAACTACTAAATATTTACAACCTTGCAATATGCCAATAGACTGCTAACCCTCAAGTGTGGCATTTTTTTTTCAATCTTTTCATTGTAAGTATTTAATAAATAAATTCTGGTGTGCATTTTATGGGATTTATAAATTGTACTTGTGTAATTAAAAATACATGTTTTGAATATATTGTTAATTTAGTTAAATACCGTAATTTTATTGCACATTGGCATAATGATCGCATCATTATATGTGTTGGTATTAAAACTAATTATGGTGTTTTTGGTTATTGAAGATTAAGGGGGAAAAATTGTAAAATGTAATTAAAAGTATTTACACTGGTTATTGGCGAGAAATGTCCCAACATCACAGAAATTCAACATTTTCTCAATTAGTTCATTAATTGCCCAATAAAGCATTAAAAGTAAATAAATTTATACACTGAAAGCATGCTATTCTTATTTTAGTTAAATCACATTTTGGTATATAGATCATTAAAATGTAATGCAGTATGACATAACCATGCAATATACACAAACTGTGACTGAGTTAAGTAGTAATTTTATATAGACAAGCACGATACCGATGTGAGAGACCCATATGGTTGGGGTTTGCAACAGTAAAAGCAAAGGCTTTATTAACTGAATTATTTGCTAAGTCGGTCTTATCTAGTCAAGAAGCTGGAACAAGTATCCCGATCTCTCAAGACCATTTCCTCCATATTTGCTGTCTCCACCAGATAACAGAGAGCTCTTTTCCCATTGATAGCATTTATTGCAGGAAACTGTAACTTGTCTTTCATCATCCTGCTCCCTTCAAACTTCCAGAGATTAAGGGACAAAAGGCATCCTGTGTGAGAGGGCCATGACACTGTTTTTGTTGATTACTGATTGTAAAAACAGGCTACTTTACGGCTGAGCCTTTGCTGCGTTGACAGTCATCTTTCTGTCCCTCAGAGTTTCTGGATATCTTTGATGTCGATGTTCTCAAAAAACCTGAAGAGATCAATAAACAGGGGCACCAAACGCACCTGTACTCCAGCGACTCGCTCATCGTGCGGCGCGCTCAGGAGTTTCAAATCAAGATCACCTTCAATCGGCCCTACAAACCGGCCGAAGACAAGTTTGCGGTGGAGTTTGTCATCGGTGAGTCTCTTATTTTTGCAAACTTGATGCTGAAGTCTGAAAATTAAGCCTCTTTAAGTCTTCTTCTCATGGGTTTGATTTATGAAAGCCTGAATTATGTATTTGAGTCTAAATCAAATGCCACGTAAATTTCTCATATTGGTCAACCAAATGTCTTTCGATGTTTTTGAAGCACACCACATGTTCCTCCTGCTTAAATTATCAGCTTTCCCCTTTTTGCAATACCTAAAATTATTTAAAGAGGCAAATTGTCCAGCACAGCAATAAATGTAATTCAGTGTGCATTTTCCATACGTATTCAACATAAAAATTTCACAAGAGATGCCATTATTCTGCTGTCATCACTTTCCCTTCTCGTTGGCACACTTCCTTTAGTGCACTTCTCATTTTCCTGGTCTTCTCATGTACCACGTTCAGCTGTTAATGCACATGCACATTCGGGCACTGATATTTAAGGAAACTGCGATCTAAAGCATATGAAGTTGCATAATGTGCTTTTTTTTTAAACTGGAAAATAGGTTTACAAACGGAAAATGCAAACATAAGCTGTGTTCTAGCAGTGCAGAACAGAATGTGCTATACACTACCAATTCAAAGTGTGTTCTTTGAGCATTCTGTTCATGAACAAATATTGCAATAAAAATCATGCATGATATTACAACACAGATTGCATCAAATCAGCTATTAGACTGATTACTGATGTTGAAGACTGGAGTAACTGAAGCGGTTTTACTCTGTGCTTCTGCAGAAGAAAGAAAACCTGAGACCTGTTGAATAAAGCCACAACCAGAGCACAAATTAATCTTTGGACACAAGTCTCTCCCCTTCACTCAGGCTCTCGTTAGCAGAGCGAGAGAGAACACATCTAAACCCCGCCAGCGGCAAATGTTGACAGACAATTAATTTTACAAAAATAACCAAACATTCCAAAATCGATATATATATATATAAAAAATGCAAATAAAATGTTTTAAAACACATACAATCTGATGTCACTTTTGCAGTCAGACCTCATTTTCTTTTATATCAAACTCATATAAAGTTGTTTTTAAACACATTTTGAACATTTCTCAACATACAGTAAAGATACAGCATACCTGCAGAAACACAGGGCACAAATTATTCTTTGGACACACGTCTCTCCCCTTCACTCTGCTCAGACAGAATGAAAGAAATGTGTAAGCTATACCAGTCACAGTAAAGCATCCAAAATGCGATCATTTACTTTTATTTTCATGACATCACAGCCTTACATTACTGTTAGACATTAAGTATCTTGTAAAATAACGCACCGAACTCATTTAATGCACTTTAAACATTCTTACCAGGCTCTCGTTAGCAGAGCTAGAGAGAACACATCTGACCCCCTCAGCGGCAAATTAGATTCTAAAGATGGTATTCCGCACAAGGAATCATGTGCGTCTCTAATAAGTGCTCTTCATAACACAAAATTCTGCATATATGGTGCCGTGTAGAGTAACTGATATGCCTGTACCTTATAACACAGAAAACTATGAATATGAAACAAAGGAAATAAGTTTTGATGAAGTTCACTTTAAATACCTTTTTATAATTATTAGCCCAGCTACATAACTATCCTTTGCATCACAGAAATAAATTACAAATAGATTTTTAATTGTAACATTATTTCACAATATTGCAAATTTTCCTGCACTGCTAATCAGAAATCATACCAGCCTCAGATTTGTGAGCGATAACTATGAGTGTTAATCAGTTGTTGTTGTTGTTGTTGTGCACTAGGGCCGAGTCCTCAGTACAGTAAGGGCACCTACATTCCCGTTTTCCCCACTGAGGAACGTCAGAGTGTTTGGAGCGGCCGGATCGTAGAGACCAGCGACAATGTTGTCACTATGGGCATCACCACTTCACCAGAGTGCATTGTGGGAAAATACATGATATATATTGGTGTTGTGACGCCCTATGGTATCCGCAGGACCAAGAGGGACCCGAGCACTGACATCTATATCCTCTTCAACCCGTGGTCACCAGGTCTGACTCTTCTTCCCTTTCTAAGGGGAAGCTGCTATATTATATATACTTTCTTAAAGATATGCATACTATTGCATGGAGAAAAAAGATACAAGCCATGCTAACTGATGTTATTTTTAAAGCTGATACTGTGTTCCTGGATGATGAGGAGGAGCGTGAAGAGTGTGTTTTGAATGAGCTGGGCATCATCTATCACGGAGCGTATGACGATGTTTCTGAGCGCGCCTGGAACTACGGACAGGTGAGAGGAACTTAATGTACATCACATCTGCCAGTCGCGAAAAGGACCTGCCTTTCAAAAATTGCTTATAGATCTCTCATTAAGCTGCATTATCACCAAATCTTGGATTTAATTATTTTATCTTGTTCAGTTAGCCAAGGTTTTATATTTATTTATGTAACAGTGCTTATGCACCACATTTTTGTGAGTGAAAAATAAGCTTGGATAATTTTGGCACTGTTCCCTCACAAACTGAGGTAATTAACCTTTTATTTCTGGATTAATTAATATCATTTATAAATTTCTTTATAAATTATTTAATAAATAGATAAATTGATTCATTTCAATGTTTGCTAAGTGTTAATAAATATTTTTAGTGATTAAAATAAATTTTTGTAAAGTATTAAATTAAAAGAAAAATGAAAAATGAGCATGCAAAGTAAATATTAAAGCTATATGCTGATTAAAAAATAGTTTGCTGTATTTTTTGTTTTTAGTTTGAGTTTGGTGTGCTGGATGCCTGTCTGTTCATTATGGATAAAGCAGATATGCCGCTGTCCAACCGAGGGGATGT
Organism: Enteromius anoplus; assembly: GCA_032359395.1. Classification (NCBI taxonomy): domain Eukaryota; kingdom Metazoa; phylum Chordata; class Actinopteri; order Cypriniformes; family Cyprinidae; genus Enteromius; species Enteromius anoplus. The sequence continues at coordinate 1,564,456 of JAUMHG010000043.1, read as the reverse complement.
TATTAAAGTGACCCGCATCGCTTCAGCCATGGTGAGAAACCAAACTAAGACAAACTCTGATCCCTATTTCCAAAAAGCTGTTTTGCCCTTCACTCATTTTTTTTAACTCCGGTTATGAGGAACTGAGCTTCACTGTGCCAGACTTGGATGATGTTGGAAAATGTTGACAGACAATTAATAACTTATTCAGCAATGAATTAATCAAAAGTGAGAACAGAGACTTTTTTTTATTATTAGTGTCAGTATTACTTTAAAATATTTCTTTTGATCTTTTGCTTCATCAAAACAAATTCTTGAGCAGCATATAAGAATGATTTCTGAAGGATCATGTGACACTGAAGACTGGAGTAATATTGCTGAAAATCCAGATTTGCATCACAGGAATAAATTATATTTTAAAATATATTAAAATGGAAAACTGTTACTGTTAAATTCTTACAATGTTTCTTTCTAAAAGCATCAAATATTACTGCACCACAACTTTGTCTATTGCAATATGTGTTTACAAGTATTTTATGTTTAAAAAATACAATATTTACAACTTTTGAATAGTATGTTTATGTGTGCACATAGTTGAAGCACTTAAATCTAAAAACACACATTGAATTTTTGACATGTTGTTAGCACGTGTGCTGTTGGTGGAACAGCGTGTCTTTTCTTCATGAACCTGCTGTTGACTTCACTCTGCTCTGTTTCTACCAGCTGAACTCTCGTGATGATGACGGTGTGTTGGTAGGGAACTGGAGTGGTGATTACACATACGGTGTCCCGCCGACATCCTGGACAGGTAGCGTGGAGATCCTCCTGGACTACTCCGGCAGCAAGGGAACGCCCGTCTGCTACGCCCAGTGCTGGGTCTACGCCGCCGTCTTCAACACCTGTGAGAACCAGGATTAGACGTTCATATACATCAATAGGTCACATGATCTGTGTCTCTAGGATTTTACTTCTCCTTCCCCACAGTCTTGCGTTGTCTCGGGATCCCCGCCAGGGTCGTGACCAACTTCTTCTCTGCCCATGACAACGATGGCAACCTGAAGATGGACATCATCCTGGACGAAAACGGAAAACTGGACCGGAACCGCACCAAAGACTCCATCTGGTTTGTGATGTTTTATGGAAACGGAAACATGAGGTCATGCTTCAATTATTTTAAAGCATGTAAAATATATTCTCACAGTTGCAATTTGTTTATATTATTAAGTCTCACAATTGTGTGCTTCTTAATTTTATATACATTTTATAATCACAATTCAAGAGTTCAAGCTTTCCTCATAATGAATAATAAGCAAATTTGGCGAGCTGTCTGGGGAGCGAGCCGGGAGAACTGCGAACTCCGAACCCTAATGGATAGAACCCTAGCGTGGGCAAGAGTTCGACGTTCGGCTCGTTCACCGTCTGCTTGAAAGGACAGCAGCCAAATTTGAGCGCCCAAAGAATGCAATGAGAGAGGATGCTGGACGAAGGAGAATAGTAGGCAAAATAGAGTGATGGTAATGTAAGATGACGAAATT
>JAUMHG010000043.1:1538855-1549806 GCA_032359395.1 Enteromius anoplus | reverse complement strand
CGTAACATTTAGAGCGATGATCCGCCATTGTCAACACTGTCTTCGGATGACTCATATTGTCTGCGCAGGTCCGGCTGTAGAGCATGGGCGGGTTTATGAACATGTGGTAAGCGTAACAATTCCGCCTCTAGACTGTTACGAAACAGTCTGCGTTGTGTTGGATTGTGAGCGTTTTTCGGTCGTCTTTTGCAAACACTTGATTTATATAAGAAGTTGGAATCGATGGTGTTTGAGATTCACCAGTATGTTCCGTCCATGTACTGAACTGTTATTATTCAACCATGCCTAAGTAAACTCAGTTTTTCGTTCTATGGCACCTTTAAAGTAATATAAACACTTTCTGATAAGATTTTTTTCTTTTGAAGTTTTAATTATTTGATTAAGAATCCCACCTCTTCATACGTCCCAGTGATTATGTTGGGATAAATAGAGATGCCTCCAGAATATGTTCTGTTAATGACGAAACATTTTATAAATGCCTAACTTGCACTTTCATAGGGATGCATATAAGGCCCGAGTTATCTGAATGAATCAACATACTAGTAAAACGTCGTATAACTTACCCATTACTACTTTCATAGTAGACTGAATCATTGAGATTCTAACAAATTAATAATGATACATGTAAGTTAACAGAAATGTATCCAATTTTTGAATTGTAAAACTAGCTATGTTTTGAACATAAAATCATTAACTCTTCTTCACTACTCTTTCGTTAATCATTTACAGTATACCACTCTGAACATGTACTCCTCCTCAGAGATCCATTATAGATCAATGAACGTTCATCAATGATGACTGTCCGTGAATAAGTCATAGACTGTCATTCGATTCACGCTCAGAGGAGTACATTATTACTCTTCATCGTGGTTTGGGAGACGAACCACTTTCGAAACACATTTCCTAGTTAGATACTATAGAAATGATCCCTGAAAGTATAGTCTTAACATTACAGCCCGCGCGGCGGGAGCCCCATCAAACATACGAGGCGTCTCAAAGACGGTGGTGCGCGATGATGTCACCGTGGCGACTGCAAACCGATGATTAAAACAACGCGCCAATCTCTACGTTTTAAGAGGCTCTTTCATAATAAGGAGCGTGGGGCATACTTAAAGACCACATATATTCATTGTATGATGATATGAATAGACTTGATTGGTAGGGTCCACAATGTTAAACGTGACATTAGTATTGTCTGATGAAGCCGCGGTGACTTAACATCGTGTATTGACCAACCCTTAACTTTTTGAGCCAATACATTCATTACAATATGTATAAGCACTCCACAACTGAATTAAATGTTGTTTTATTTAATAAAGCATGTAAAACATAAACTAATGTTGCAAATAATGCCAGTACCCACAATCCTCCTCGGTGACAGCTTCCCTTTTCATGTGGAGCAAGCTGTATTTGTGATGTGTGGTAAACCAAGATTAATACAAACTACGCTTGAAAATTAAAACGCAAATTAAAATTATAGCAAATCTGAATTGTAGAGGAGACTACAAATAAATAGTTTTGGGCATATAGAGGTGTTTCATATACAAGTCCTGTTATGCACCTCGACTTCAAGCATAGTTCCGGGATAGAAAAACCCTGCAGTTACATATCCTAACCACTGGCTGTTTTAGTGTACTGCTGAGTTTATTATCTACATAGAGAGGAATCAGGGAGGTTGGCTAAATTTAGAATAATATACTGTACATGCGTACTTTTACTATGGTTTCTAACATATGAAAAATATGCTGGTTAGTCAAATAATGGTTGCGAGTTTCCCAACGTCATTAAGAACATGAAAAGGTATGGGACCCAAACCTAAATGTGATCTTAATTTTTTTTTTTAAATGTTATGGCCTAGGGATCAAAATATAAATATAAAAAAAAAAAAACGTCAGCTGTGGTTGCCAGAATAAAACCGTGAAAAATACGGTAACAATTTTTTAAATAACATTACATGTAGCATACAACCCTAATAAACATAACTGATACAAAAAACTGAGCAGAAACAGTTATTTCAAAGAAAAAGCTAGAACTTTAACATTTTACAGGTTTTTACCGTTAAAATATTTTTTTACTGTGCAGTTTTTCACCGTAAATTTATGTAGTTGTTGTTGTTTTGTTTTTTACAGTGTAGCCTAAGTGGATAAAATATAAATTTCCCCCTTCCTTTTTTTCTTTCTTTATGGCCTTGGATATGGATCAAAATATAAATATAAATTTTTCTTTCTTTCTTTTATTCATGACTTTGGAAATCCAGAAATAACAATCTAAATGTGATGTAAATGGTTGAGCTTGTATGATGATAAGAGTTATTACGATCTGTGATTTGAGGATTTATGAGTCAGTTGATAGATCTATCCTGTGACTTTTGGTAAAAATCTCTTGTGCCCACATATGTTTCACATTTCATGCTAGACAGACTATATATGATGCATATATATGTGTGTATATATATATATACACAGCATATATATGATGGATAATATGAATTGCTTATGAATTGCACATGGCTTTTCACACGGATTAAACGTTTAAGCAGGTAAACGATACGTTTATTCTGAGGCAGCATCTCTCTCTCTCTCTCTCTCTCTCGAACACACAAGCACATGCTCTGTTTGCCATGAGAAAGCCTTTGACGAGCATCGACCCAGTCAGTCATCCAGTCTCTGTCTGGAGAAATACTCAAGACCGCATACTTCTTTCTCTGCTTCTCTACTGAGTCTGGATTGCACTTTGTCGGGTCCCGTCATCCAATAACGGGCTTTCAGAAGAGAATCCCTAACATATCTTCATTGAATCGCCAGCATATTCAAACCGAGGGATTTAATAGGATCTGCGAACCACATCAAGGAATAATTTATTGATAACGACGAAACCGTTTGTCCTAAGTATGAAGCATAAATAATGTTTAATAATTACTCCGATGGAAGATCTGTTCAGTCTTTCTCTAATAACTTGGAGGATTTTGATTCTATACGGAGTGTGCTTCTTTACAGGTTAGTGGGATTTGTTTTATTTGATAATATTTGTGTTTGTTGCTTTTCTCAGCCAGGTACTTGTCGAATTGTTGAATGCTGAGCAGCTTTTTTTTTCTCGCATGCCGGAGAGGATTTAAAGACCTTGTGCGGGTTTTGGGGGCCACTTGAGTGCAGACACATTTAACGCACATATTTTTGCGAGGAATGCTAAATGTCTGTCAATATGATACCGTCGCTAATTTATTTAAACGTGTCTTTATAAAAGTCTTTTTTATTTAAAAACCGAAGCTTTCATAATATTTACTAATTAATTATTATGACATTGTATTTTTTTAATTATGCTAATTAATACAATATTAAATTATTCTAAAGTTTAAAGTAGTTAACTTATTGTCGTTAACTACTTTCCACGCTGGCCAACAAAAGCTTCCGCGTTGCTATAGAAACGACTAGATTCTACCAATCGCTATTCGAGAAACTCGTCACGTGGCCGTTGGTCGAGACCCGTATGCGGATAACATAGCAAGACGCTGTTGCCGTTCAAACGAAGAATGCGCCTCTTAAAACTGATCTAAATGAACACCAGCACAGTTTGTCGAGTATAAAAATGCGCGAATGGCTTCTAGACATTTTAAAGATGGAACCGAGACGGATTTTGAGTCCGACAAACGCGAAAATAAGGAGGATGAAGGAGGCAACGAAACTGATTCTGATGCATCAAATTACAGTTACTCAGATTACTCCGAGTAAGAGCATAAACCAATTCAAAAACTGTAATTATTAATAAGGGGACTGTTAATTAGATCTAGTATTTTGCATGCTTCACTATAAAACTTTCTTTTTGTTATTTACATCGTTATAAACGTGGCTGCAGTATGTATGTAAACATAGTAGACCTATTTATAATGGTGTTAGCTTTTGTTTTATTATTATTTTCGTTAAAGTGTATTAAAATAGCAAAATCTATTTGAGCTAGTTTGAGTTCAAGCCTCTGCATGTTTTGGTCCATTTCGGTTGAGTGGTCTTTTCTGACCCACATTTAGAAAGAGAGGCTCATAAAAAGGCAAAATAGACTTTGTCCATTCTCTGCCCTCTCTCATTTTTTAAAGGGATTTTCTGTTTCCAATTTGGAAAGTCAGCCATCATAAATAATTATATGCTATTCACCATCTTTAGTGAATTTATGGACGTGGTTGCCAAGAGCTAACCACCAAAGTAGTGCGGCTTAATTTAGAAATGGGGAAGAAAACATAATGTCTGGCTGAATATTGAGTTGAGTTTTTCTGGAATGAAGGAAGGGATCGGGTTTCAAAGTTTTAGGATGCGTGGCTTTCCCTGCAGCTTTTTGACTCATTGCTTCTGCAGTGTTTAGTTTGTGTTTCAAGACATTCTCATATCATATATTGCTTCATTACTGGTGCTGAAATGTAGGCTGAAAGTCTAAGAAGCGAGGGACTACAATATGTTCACACACATAAATGTCTTCTATTGAAGAATTTTGGGTTTGCCAGTAGTGGTTGACCATTTGCTATGTAAATTATATAATTTCATATATGCAGTTTGCGGTTTTAACTATGTAGTATTAATTTTAAAATGAATTCATCACATTTGTAAAGCCTCAAAAAGCAAATAGCAACCAGTTGTATAACAAGACAACAAGTCTAATATATGCTTTTATGCTTTTGAACCTAAAAAAGCAATAGCTGTGAATATGAAATGTCCAGCATTATCGTTAACTAAAATTAAAATAATAAAAACATGCAACACTTAAATCATAAAATTAAAAAAAAATTAAAAAATTAGTTTAAGGTTAACATTTGAGAACGTTTGGAAAAATAAACATTAAAATTACTACTACTTTAAATGACCACTGAAAATATAAAAAAAGCTTATTTAAAACATGAATAAATACTCCACATTTTTTCACCCAGAAATTGCTAGTAAATTTTACAGTTAATTTCAAAGAAACATCAAGTAACTTGTTAAATTAAACGTGCAATTTTGAAGTAGAAAAAACTGTCATAGTATTTTCTTACTAGTCATGGCCTAATGGAAAGGTTGTGGGTTCGAGTCCCAGGTCCGGCAGGGATTGTGGGTGGGGTTAGTACCTTCAATACCATGACTGAGGTGAGACCCTTGAGCAAGGCACCATTCCCCCAGTTGCTCACCTGTAAGTCGCTTTGGATAAAAAAGCGTCTGCTAAATGAATAAATGTAAAATGTAAAATGTAAATGTTATACAACATGCTCCAATAATCCTTATATTATTTACAACTTAGTAATTTTAACTTAACTTTAACAACTTAATTAAAAATAATATAAAAAATATGCAAGTATGCCAAAATAACTTTACTTCTACTTTATGAAGTTATGTGAATTAGTATAAATAGTACCTATTTATTCATATAGCTGTGGGAATGGATAGATTTAAGAAAAAGTTCTGAGAAGAATGAGATTTAGGTATTTTTATTGCCCATTCAAGTACTTTTTTAAGGCTAATGAATTGTGGATTTCATCACTTGCTTTAATGTACTCCTTGTTTTTTGTGTCACAGTGACCTGGAGCCAGAATGGCTGGACGACGTCCAGAAGAACGGTGAACTCTTCTATCTAGAGCTGAGCGAGGGAGAAGAAGAAGCTCTGCTGGCCCAGGTCTCTGCAAGTCACTCTGCTGCCACTAATCACGTCCGCTTCAGCGAAAAGGAGGCGGAAATCATCACAGACAATGGCAAAAAGCAAGCGGCCTCCAGCAGCAAAACCGAAGCAAAACTCAAGAAGTTCACCAAGATCCTGAGGCGAAAGCGGCGGCCTTCTCAAAGGAAAGCCGCTGATGGAAAAGACGCAGGGTCTACCCAGCATCCCACCTCCATCTTAAAGAATCAAGCGGGCCAGCGGGCTGGAGTCGTGGTCCAGCAGCAGTGTCTAAAGGACGTGTGCGTGTATCTGAACCCCAAACGTCTCGGCGGTTCCTCGCCTCCGTCTCCTGACAGAGGCGGTTTGTTAGAGGGCTTGTTGGGTGTCGTTCACCGTCCTGGAGGAAATGCGGGGAAAAAAGGGGGAAAGCTCATCATCCATGGTCTGGTCCCTCACAGTCCCGCTAGCAAGTGTGCAGAAATTCTTATCGGTAAGCACAGCTGGACAAGGAATGGGCCAGTTAGGAAACTCTTACTTGTGTTTTTAGTTACAGTTCAAAATGCTCCAATAAAGGCCGTAACAATAAAGGCCAAGCATGCATAAACGCATTTTAAAATCCAAGTGCAAATATTTTATTGAAAGTGTAATCTATTAAATTATCAAATCAAGTACCATTAAATATGTAGTGTCTGTTTAACATGCGTTCTTTTATTAATTCGCAAGGCTAGTTTTATGAGGGCTTGACTGAACAGCCCAGTAAAAAATATTAACTATTGCTTTTGTTTGAATTATACCAGTCCTAAAAGTCATCAAATTTGATCCTGGAGAGCCGGTGTCCTGCAGAGTTTAGCTCCAACTTGCCTCAACACACCTGCCTGAAAGTTTCAAATATACCTAGTAAGAGCATGACTAGCTGCTTCAGGTGTGTTTGATTAGGGTTGGTGCTAAACTCTGCACGGACACCGACCCTCCAGGACCGAACTTGGTGATCCCTGCCATAGACACTGGTTCGGGGATTGACTGGGATCAGCCTTACTGGTGAGCCATTGAGGATTTGAAACATTTCAAAACGATGTTACGATGTAACAAAAACTCACCAGTGGTTCAAAACAAATGTTTCACAGAGGTTTCAAAGCACTGTCTTGAAATCATACTTCACTAGTTTTTTTTATTTATTGATTTTCATGTTTTAGCGCCCCATATAGGCGGAATTGGGCGAAATTTGGTGGGTGTCCTTGAAATGTCCTGTTGTCCGCGTGTTCCAAGTTTCATTGTGTTTGGAAATTGCATTTAGCAGATATGTAACGATTTGTACAAAAGGGTGTCTCTCAGATCAATTAATGTAAAGTTGCTTATTGGAAGTTACTTTGCCAAAAAAATCTTTTGTTTTTAATCCGTTAAGTCTAGTTACAGCTTGGTGTTGTGGTTGGTTTTACTCACACTCTCTCAAACTGCCTGTTAAACACGCTAGTTTTATGTCCCTAGCACATTTGGTAATGAAATCATACAAATGGAAGCTGTTTCAATTGCGCTGTTGATGACATTCAAGGGAAACCCACAGTCATTTTCTACCCGAGACAGACCAAAGAAATTCCAAACGGGTTACACCACCCCAAAAAACTCTTTCCCCAGCAGCTTTTTACGATTGTTTCTCAAACGCCCGTCCATACTAAAGCAATTAGACCGTTTATCTGGAATAACTGAGGGAAATCTTTGCATGCCGCAAAGGGAAGAGTGTGCAAATCTACCAGAAGCAGGTGGCGGTGCTGTTTGATGTGCATTCGTTTTTATCTTGCGATAGAGATACAATTTACCTAAGATGTTTGCACATTGGCGACAAGTCGCAGATGATAGTTTTTCATGTTGTCTGTAGGTGATGCTCTGGTTGCTGTGGACGATGTTGAGGTTACTTCAGAAAACATTGAGAGGGTTTTGTCATGTATACCGGGCCCCACACAGGTAAGTGTGAGTTTTTGTGCTTTTTCCTTGCAAATGAACATCCGTCTAAGAATAAATGCTTGAAACATTGAGGTCTTTTTGAAGTACGATGAATGAAAATGAACAAATGCATGGCTCAGAAAGTCTCTTTGGCTCTTTAGTCGTCTCCAGAAGTCAAATAGTTGGTAAACATAAGCATGAAAGCTGAGAAAAGTCTTAAATCTCAGACGCTTTTCACCACTCGTAAGACAAAAGCTCAGCTTTCCTGCCAGCAGACCTCCTGTAAACTCACAAACGTTGAGGGCACATCAGGTCAACTGTATGTGTTTGGAGCTGAGGTCTGTTTTTAAGGGATTAATTTGACTTAATTGGCTTGAAATTAAAGGTTTTTTTTAACAAGACATAATCGTTTCAGATGAGCACTTTCTAAAAGTGGTTTTGGTTTCTGGTCTTTGCCTCTCCGGCTGGGGAATGATTTTATTCTTCTACTGAAAACCCTCCAGGCTAGCATTATTTTTTACATTAACAAATGATTCTGCAAATTGTTAAGAGTTAAACTTAATTTGTTTAAATGTGCTTGCTGAAATATTGGCGGTAATCTTGTCATAAACAAGACAAATGGACTGTCGATGTGCATTACGCTTTGATAGTTTCCTCATGTCGGAAGCTGCTGCTGATATCTTTGGGTTGGTGAGGCTGTGGCCTGTTGGAAAATGTTGGTAAAATTTTGCCATTTTCCATTGCATCTTCTATTTATGGTCAAAATAGTTATTGATTTCGACCCAAAGCACTCCAACTAAACCCCAAAAGCCAGAAGCTGTGTGACGTCTGAATGCACACTGCAAACCAGTTCTAAACTCAGCTTGACTTGTGTCCGAAAATGATAGCAAAATGGTGTTCGATATTAATATTAATTACATGTTTCTTGAGCAGAAAATCAGCATAGCAGAGTGATTTCTGAAGGATCATGTGACTCTTAAGGACTGGGGTAATAATGCTATAAATGCAGCTTTGACCACAGGAATAAATTACATCTTGAAATTTCAAAAAAATAGAAAGCATTCGTTACAAAATGTAAAAATTTGTACATAATTCTGTTTTTGCTGTATTTTGGATCAAATAAATGCAGCCTCGGTGAATGAAAGAGACTTCTTTTATTTATTTATTTTTTTTAAATCAATTGCAGAAGGTCCAAAAACTCAATTTTGGTTATATGGTATAATTTGTTTAATGGTTATATTTACTCAACAAAAAGTCAAAAAATGAGTTTTTCAGAAGCAAGCACCACTCATGCAAGATCTTGAGTTCAGTCAAATGCTTATAGTCTTCCGCCGTGTTTTTCTCTAACTATAGCTAGGATGACGCTTCTTTCAGAGAATGCTTTCCATTTGATCACTTCTCAAGCTGGTCTTGTTCACTCAGTAGCCTGAAAGAGGACGGAATGTTGAAATTACAGAGTTGTGTCGCCCGGCAGCGACGGCGGTTACGGTAACGCTTGTTTTTGTAGGCCACAGGAAGAGAGCCATTATCCTGCGGAGAGGAGAGGGAGAAAGTGATTAAAGGACAAGAACCAATAGCAAATTACACCGTAGGACAAAAAAGGACAGACGAGACTATTATGATATTAGGGTAGAGGAACTGTGCTCTTGTGAGGTTTCAAAAGGCTAGCCAAGATTTTAAAATGAGCTTCGTCTCGTCTGGTGAAATTATGAGGTGTTTCAAATGAATGCTGTTCTTTTGAACTTTCTATTCCTCAAAGTATCCTAAAGAAAGAAATTCACAAATGCACAATCTGATAAAAATAAGAAATGTTTCTTAAGCAGCAAATCAGCATATTAAAATGTTTTTCTGAATCGCGTGACACTGAAGACTGGAATAACGATGCTGCAAATTTAGGCTTTATCCGTTATCTATTCATAACAAACATTATTAAAAACTGTTTTAAATTGTAATAATATACACATAAAGCACGTGAATGACCCTCCTAGCACGAATCGCCTCGGCTGATCTATACAGGTGGAGCTGGGGAAGGTGGAGTGCACTGCCAAACTGCTACAGCAAATAAAAGCCAGGTATTTGAATATTGAGCAGTGAGCTCATTGGCTACTGATGCAGGAGAAAACCAATCAGCTATGGCATGTGATAATGAAGTCATTAGACCTATCAGACTGCGACATGCAGAGATTCATGCCAGAACTCTGTATTTGAAGCAACATGTCTATCAAATTAAAACTCATGTAATAATACCGTCAGTCAGACCCTAATCCATGAAGACATCATATCTACATCATATCATTTACATTTGTTCATTTAGCCTTTATCCAGAGCGACGTACAGATGAGAAGTGTGCTGTGAATGTGAGGTCGCTGTGGAAGCTGCTGTAATAACAGCCTGCCGTGGTTTTCCCGCTCTCTGTCCTCCAGCTGTTTGCGGTCAGCTTGGCTCTGTGTGTTAAACAGTCGCGTGGGAGTGAATATGCCGCTTGATCTCTGAGTGCACGGCTTTTATGATCTGCACGATCTTAGAAAGCGATGGTTTGTTGTTAGCAGCAATATGCGCCTGACTTTAGAGCAACATGTTTACCTCGAATCTTAAATCTTATGTGGTAGATGAATGCTTCGGGTCTCCTGCTCACCCAGGATGCATTTATTTGAAGAGAGATACAGTTAAAACAGTAACATTATTACAGTTTTTCTGTTTTAATATGCTTTAAAATGCACTTTATTCCTGTGATTGTTGTCAATGTTAAAAACAGTTGCTGATTCTTAATTTTGTGGAAACTGATTTTCAAAACAACAGCATTTATTTGAATTTGAAATCTTTTTTAAATTCACTGTAAATGCATGAAATCAGAGATAAAGAGATCCGATATGGCGCAGTGTTACTGTCAAAACTGTTTATGTTTCTGAATTACTGAAACAACGTATAGTAGAGCCCATTGAGTCTCTTTTTACACAACCGCATCTCTTTAGACTGTCATCGTTCTGCCTTTCTGAGGTTATTTACTTAAGTTAGGCTTGATTTCAGGCTGCTGCACCAAAAACAAGAGTAATACTTATTCATGCCAAGTAATACAGCCCTGGCAATAACCACCGTTATTATACCGCTGTGTTCTGGATGCTGTATTATTTTGAGTTTCATTTTGCTTGACCTTGTTGGAGAGAAAAAAGTTGTTGGCGAGTGTGTAAAATATATTTTGGTGATCTCAAAAAAGAAATGAATACTGAATTTTTGGGAATACTGGTAATTTTCTGCCAGGTCATTATGCATTAGTTTTATATATATCTCATTAACAATATTAAATTCTTATTAAATTACATGAATAAGGGACATACATGTGTCTATAAAAATGTCAGAAAAACGAATGGATGACGAATGACCTGGCAGAAAACTACCAGTATTA
>JAUMHG010000043.1:1526358-1538844 GCA_032359395.1 Enteromius anoplus | reverse complement strand
TATACTCTTAAATATTATATTTTTAGCACAAAATAAGTTAAATGTTTTTCTTCTACAAATGCATATTTAATAATGCCAGGAACAAAAAAAAATACACTGTGCGTGTTTAGTAAAACCCGTCAGTACTATTTTAATGCTACTATTTTAGTGGTTTGCGTTGACATAAACTATTAGTAAAGCTGGCCCCAAATTACTTTAATTTTATCTAAATGTAATATTATCTCTAATTTTTGTTAGATTTCAGATCGAAAAAGACTTCACCCCGAATCTTCTTATCTAATATATCACCCCAAAAGATATTTAAATGTAGCGTTAACATTTAAAAAGAGTATTTCTTTCTGGCTACTATATACAGTTTCTATGTAGTATTGGTACTTCTAAATGGGTTACGACTGGCATGTAGCACATTTGAAGTGAAAGTACTTGAGTGATCTTTCACATCTTCCTCATAATATTTATAATCTCATTTTTGCATTGGAACTCTTCTTTAAAGATAAAAGTCTCTCATGATATTTGTTGTTCCTTTTCTATATTTTAGTTATGTTCCACCATAGGACACAGTCTACCCTTGTATATGTCACTCAGTCCAGTGTTTCCTGTTTCAAAGACTCTTGTTAGTGTTAGTATTAATCGGAGCTTGTTTCTCAGGTGAGGTTGACTCTAGAGACGGTGTGTCCTGTCAGGGTGGCTCCGGACTCGAGGGCTAAAGCGGCTCCTGCGATCAGTCAGCTGGTGCGGCTGCTGTGGGGGGAGGACTCCGTCGAGCTCCAGATGTCCATCGCACATGTCCCACACATAGTCATGTACCTCTCGCTTAAACTGGACTCGGATTCGCTGCAGGACGAGGTCAGTGTGCTTGACTTTCAGAGAGTCTTTCTGAGTGTCATTTTCAGCTTGTGAGAACTGGGCACAGCTAAAGCGTGTGTATGAATTCAACGCTTCATCCGTTAACATCCGTAATTATGAAGGACTGAGCATGAGTTGCTCTGTTGTGCCGCTGACGCGAGGAAACGGGAGAAGAGAGCGAGACGTTTGCCTGCACCTGGCTGAATAATTCACAGATTCGCTCCCATCAGAGAGAAAACACGCTCGGAAGGACTTTGGAAAGTTTTCTTTTTAAAGGTTTTAGTTACTCAATTCATAAAAAGAAGCTAAATGTGAATGAAACTGGTGCAAATACAGCAGGGCAACTTTTACAAAAACAACATAAGTTTGAAATATTTCATAGTTTGAAATATGTTTAAGTCCATTAATGTTTTTTGTATTATATCCTTATTTTCAAGACAATTAAACATTCTGTCCAAAAAAATTAAATAAAAATCACAATCGGAAAAAGAATAAATAGAATATATAATATATAGAAAATGAAAATGAATTACATTTATAAAAAGTAAAAAAAAAATAAAATAAAAAAATAAAAAAAAAATATATATATATATATATAAATATATACATTGTTGCTATTCATTAAAATATTACGTTTTATAAAATAGAATAAATTAAACAAATTACGGTTATTTCTTAATTATATGATAATTATTTATTAAATATTTATTTCAATTTTAATCATAATATTGTTTTATTTCATAACTTTATTTAATGGTAAATATTATTTCAGACTTATTTAATTTCCCCTCAGATTTGTATTATTCTTGTAATATTCTTGTAATAAAGTACATTGCAAAATGCTAAGCAATTGTAAAATTAAAATCAATATATAATAGCTAAAATTTAAGTTAGTTATTAATATTCTTCTTTTCTTTAACTTTTTGTAAAGGTACAGTATTTTTACTGAAATAAGACATTTTTAAAATGTTTAACTTGAGATATTTTAGAGATGTTTTAGTATTATTCATGCACAATTTTATATATTTTTTTATTTTTAATCTTTTTTATTTTGAGTTTTCGTTTTAACTTTTAGTCTTTTTAGTTTTTATTTGTGTTGTCTATTTAAAGGTTAGCAACGTAAACTAAAGAAAATTAGAAAATATTTTATTGCTGCTTTCTTTTTTTTAGTTTAGTTCAGTTTAACGATTATGGGTTTGATTTATCATTGGTACAGGGTTTTTTGTTCCTGGTCCTGCAGAGCCACTTTCCTGTGAACTTTAGATCCATCTAATAACACTAAACACACTCGAATCAACTAATCAGGGTCTCTGGCTTTGCTTGAAAATTGCAGCCAGGTGTGTTGGATCCTGTTGAAAACCAAACTCGGCAGGAATGAGCAACTCTGGCCTAGTCTTACACAGATTTACACCCTCTACAAGGATTTAAGCTGTTTCTTGGCCCGCAGACGGCTCCTGTCAGGCTGGAGTTCTGAACACATCGAAGCAGCTTTTGTAAAAGCATCTATCCAGGTGCTGATCGTTCAGAGCAGCTCTAAATCTCTCCATGTTGCTCTCAGTGGAAGCGTTTGTGCTGAGACTCACTTAAAAACCTCTTTCTGTCTTGCGTGATTGATGTCGCACTGAGCTCTAATGTGAGTTTGAGCGTTTATAATGTGTGTTTTTATGCGCTGCAGCTCTCTGACCACAGGCCGCAGTACTGCTTCAAGCCAAAACGACCACCTCTGAGCGCTTAGAGCCTTGCTGAAGAGATAAGACATGTGTGTGTGGTTTGAAAGAGGACATGAGAACTCAATTTCTCACACGAACTCAAGCATTTGTGGTCTGAAACCGTTGCCAGGTTGAATCACTCCTGCTCTGCATACTAATCAAAATGACAAAGGAAGCGCCCCTCGCCTTGGTTCCCTCTTGCAGACAAACCTCAAGTGTCTCGTGCTGCTGCAGTTTACTCATGAGAAGTATAGCAGCTCCTCATGGGAATACGTGTGAGTTTTGGCTAAGTTAGGAGCTGTAAGGTAGTCGCAGTGTGTTTGATAAAAGAGGAGCATCACTTATGAAAGATTGCTGATCTACGTGTTCCTAGTTTTATTAACAATTTATGGTTCTCCAGAAAAAGTTTATTTTTTAATGTGCTCAGTTGACTTAACACATGTTTCTAATCTTATGAACAATTAATCAATTTTTTGTTTGTTCTATTATTGTTTTTTTATTGAATACATGTCCTTTTCTTATAAATTAAGTTTTTAATGGAATAGAATTGCTTTATTTAATTTAATTTTATAATTCATGTTATTTGATATATGTCCAATCCATGCTTCTTCATAAAAGTTAATGTCTTATTTTATTTTTAATGTAATTTAATTTAATTTAACTTTACCAAATTTACTTAATACATGTTCCTAATCTTATGAACAATTGAAGTTTTTAAAAATGGGTTACATTTTATTTTATATATATATATATATATATATATATATATATTGTTTAACAATTCATTCATTCATTTATTAATTATAGCTTCCAACTATTATGAACAATTTGTGCTTCTTAATTCCTTAATTTATAAATTTATTAGTATTTTATTATTTATTTTAGTTTAGTTGTATTACTATGTTCTATAGGATGTGCTTGTATGACATTAATACAGAAATGTCATTAGATTTTATTTAAAAATATATTTACAATTGTATTTACAATTAAATGTTTTGGTTAGAGTGAATGCTCACTTTATGTTTATTCTCTAAGGTAATAATAATAATAATAGTGGTAATAATAATACTGTAACATTATTGACAAAGGAAACACTTTTGTCCTCCATTTAAGCAAAATTGGCTAAAATGTGATTCATAAAAAAACATTGTTCTCTCATGATTATGGATATATAGTGTAAAATAATGGGGGTCAGTAGATTGTTTTGTTATTTCTCTCTGCAGCAGGAGATTTTGTACCAGTATCCTGTGTCTGAAGCTGCGGTTCAGCTGAAAGCAGTGAGAGGTATTTTCTTGACGCTCTGTGACATGCTGGAGAACGTCACGGGAGGACAGATAGTCAGGTGAGGGGCTTTATCGATACTTATCTCTTATGTTCACCAAAGGCTGCATTTAACTGATGAAAAATGCTGTAAAAACTAAAATATATTTTAAAAAAAAACAATTTCAAATAACTTTTTTAACTTTTTCTATTTTAATATAATATATCTGAATCTCGTCTCTGTGTCTCTGAATCTCTTGTCTCTTTGTTTCTGAATCTCTTGTCTCTGTGTCTCTGAATCTCATGTCTCTGAATCTCTTGTCTCTGTGTCTCTTGTCTCTGTGTCTCTGAATCTCATGTCTCTGAATCTCTGAATCTCTTGTCTCTGTGTCTCATGTCCCTGTCTCTGAATCTCTTGTCTCTCTGTCTCTGAATATCTTGTCTCTGTGTCTCTGAATCTCTTGTCTCTGTGTCTCATGTCTCTGTCTCTGAATCTCTTGTCTCTGTGTCTCTGTCTCTGAATCTCTGTGTCTCTGAATCTCTTGTCTCTGTGTCTCTGAATCTCATGTCTCTGAATCTCTTGTCTCTGTGTCTCTGAATCTCTTGTCTCTGTGTCTCATGTCTCTGTCTCTGAATCTCTTGTCTCTGTCTCTGAATCTCTGTGTCTCTGAATCTCATGTCTCTGAATATCTTGTCTCTGTGTCTCTGAATCTCTTGTCTCTGAATCTCATGTCTCTGATTCTCTTGTCTCTGAATCTCTTGTCTCTGAATCTCATGTCTCTGTGTCTCTGTCTCTGAATCTCTTGTCTCTGTGTCTCTGTCTCTGAATCTCTTGTCTCTGTGTCTCTGAATCTCTTGTCTCTGAATCTCTTGTCTCTGTGTCTCTGTCTCTGAATCTCTTGTCTCTGTGTCTCTGAATCTCTTGTCTCTGTGTCTCTGATTCTCTTGTCTCTGAATCTCTTGTCTCTGTGTCTCTGAATCTCTTGTCTCTGTGTCTCCGATTCTCTTGTCTCTGAATCTCTTGTCTCTGTGTCTCTGAATCTCTTGTCTCTAAATCTTATGTCTCTGTGTCTTTGTCTCTGATTATCTTGTCTCTGTGTCTCTGTAGCTCATCTCTGTGGCTCCGGCAGCAGCTCGTTCATGTGGGCTACTGGAAGGAAGGATCCAATCTGCTGGTGATGGCTGTACCTGCCAGCAGGTCATTCTCATCTATATAATCATACTACCTGCCAACAGCCCACTGTAATCTAGATAATGCCTATAATAACTGTCATTATAATCAGCTCAGCTCAAAAACTAAACAATAATCTCTATAATCATCTGTAATCTAGATAATAACTCCAGTGATTGTAATTGGTATTGATCTTTATAATCAGCTCCCCTGATGACACATGATCTCGGACATCATCTTCCCAATAATAATCAAAAATCTCAATAACCAAATCCATAATCCCAGATGTTCATCATGTTCATGATCATCACTCCAAAAATTAAGTCTCTCAGGATGTGCCCCGATCCACCGAGTCTCTCAAGTAATCAGAAATACTTTTAAGAAAAACCCTTATTTTGTTTTATTTTACAAAAGCATGAATTTTCTAGTTTTTACATCAAATGTATTTTAAGTAATCTTTATTGAGTTTGGATGTTCACACTGCTTGTTTTAGATTTTTTAAAGATATTTCAATGTTTTAAATGAGTGATCATTGTGTTCATTTTACATTTTAAACAAGTATGACAACAATATTTAATCATATTAGTATTTTTTTTTCTAAATAATTTTTATGAATTCAGTTTGTTCGTTTTATTGTGTTTCTCATTTTTCCACCCTTTGTTTTATTTCTAACTTTAGTGTTTTTTTTTGTTTAATATATAGGCCTATGTGATGTACAGTAAAAAAATGTATGATATATATATATATATATACTAATATATACTAATATTAATTTATGAATATAAAAGCATCATAAATGTTGTTTTGGAAGTTTCTATTATTAAATGTCATGGCTTTGAGTTCATTTTAAATGTAGGTTAACAATTACACAATAGTATAAGGTTAACAATAACAACAGGAATATTAATTCTTATTACCATTTTTAAAAGTTTTATATTATTTAATTGTTTCCATTCATATTTCCCTTTTTTTTCATATTTTACCATTGTTTTTGGTTCATTCCAAGTTTTTGTTGCCGTTTTTGAATGATTTGTGTTTTAGGATTAACCCCTTGAGATGTAGCATCTGGTTTTCAAGTCTTTTCAGTAATATTTTTGTTCGAGTGTTTGTTTCTCAGTGTATAGTGTGTCTGTCCCGCAGGGTTCCTCTGCTATATCTGCAGACTGTGATTGAGGGAGTCGTCCGAACGCTCAAGGTCATGTACGGCTCTCTTGACAGGTATGTGTGTATGTTTGTGGTTATGTGTGAGGGGGATGCAGAAGCTGATGACTGTGTAAACTCTGTCTCTTCTCAGGTGCTTCTGTGAAGAGGAGAACGGTCCCCGTCTGGATCACTTCTTCTGCCTCTTCTTCCAGCAGCTCATCCAGCCGTCACGTTTGATTGACAGCTCCAGACCATCCAACCCAGACATCTCCGGGAGCCTGTTCTTAGACGGGCTTCCCGCTGTGCGCTGGCTCACTTTACCAGCAGATATAAAGGTGTGACACCTGAATGATGCAGTAGCTCTGTGTAAAGTCTCATGCATTAGTTTAAAGGAATATTTCACCCAATTCTGTCATTTACTCACCTTCTTGTGCTCCAAATCCATATGCTGTTATTTTTTCCGGTGAAAATCCTCATGAAATTGGTACAGGATGGGTATAATATTATGCTATCAGGTGTTGATTATGTTCTTTATTTGACTGTTTTTAAAGGTGGAAGTGGACACTGTGCTCTCAGACTTTGAGTCGTCAGATTTCGGTGACATGGTAAGATGAGTTTGAAATCAGAATTTCTGTTGTTTTTTTTGGGAACTATGGGAAAATGTTAAGCAATAAAATCAGTATATGATTTCATGTTAGGTTGAGTTTTGCAAAGTTACTGTAGTTCTTTTTCTAAGTAAAACTATTAAAAGATAAAAAATGAATGCCCTGTTTCAATAATTATTGCCCTGAATTATTTATTTATTTTAGATTTTTTTAATATCTCTATCTTGAAGCACTAAAATAAAAGAAACAAAAAAAAACCAATATACTTAAATTTGACAAAAGCACATTTAAAAATCAATCAAATAAAAATTAAAAATCTAAAAATAAAAGCTAATTTAAAGTAATTGTAATAAGCTACATTATAATTAAAATAAATAAAAATGAATATATATATATATATATATATACAAAACCTTAAACTAAAAATAAAATAAAAAGTAATATATGAAATAATAATAATATTAATAATAAAACGTTTAAAAAAGAATCTAAATCTTAAATGCATTAATTGTGTATAAATAATACTAAAATAACACTGATGTAGTGCAGAGAATGGCAAAATGCCTACACAATGTAAACACAAATGTTATGTAAAAAAAAAAAAAAAAAAATTTAAAAATACAGTTTGTGCAGACAGTACATTTTTTTTATGTGTAATGTGTACAAAAATTAATTTTGGACCCTGGATGCTTAGTCTGATATGGCTCAGTTACTGTCTGCCAGATCGCATTTAATAAATCTGAAAAAAACTGAATGGAAATACTTTTAAATACCATAATAACAATTTCAAAAGAAGGGCTCAGGTTTGTATGAGGGGAAACATTTCAAACTGTATATTTCTCATTATAAATTATAAGCAAGCTTATCATTACTAACTAAATCTAAAACCAATAATACTCTACCACAATAAACTGTCACAGGAACACTGGTATGAAATAACCTTTTCTTTTTTTCTTCAGTCTGAGGACTTCTATGGCATGAGGCGTCTGTACGTCATTCTGGGATCCTGTCTGTTTTACAAGGTGAGGGCTGACCCTCCACGTGTTCTCATTCACTGTGGATCAAGCAGTGTCACATGATGCTGTAGAGAGTGCTACACGCTGGCTGTCAGTCATTGAAATTTAAATGTGTTTGTAAAGGAGTCTCTTCCAGGTTTAATCTCTGAAACGATTTTGACAGAAGGGTGACGTGCTGCTTCGTGTGAATGCAGCTGTCATCTGAAGACACTCTTTTAATTATGAATGATGATGTGAAGAGGATTGATTAGTCAAGTCTCCATCCGTTGCTCCTTAAAGGGATAGTTCACCTAAAAATTAAAACTGTGTCATCATTTACTCCCCCTCAAGTTTCTTTCAGATGTTGATCACAGAAGAAGAGGTTTTAAAGAATGTCATCAATGGCTGCCATCAAATGTTTGGTTACCAACATTCTTATATAATAAACTTATTTCATTGCACTTTGTAGCTCACAACTGTGAATTTATATTTTACAATTATGGAAAAAGAGGAATTGTGACACATGAACTCGCAATTGGAAGGGAAACATACGAACTTGCAGTCACAAGAAAAATGTCCAATTTGGGAGATATAAACTTGCAATTGTAGGAGAGAGGTCGGTCACAAAAAAAGGCAGTACAGCGGGAAATAAACTTGCAATTGCAAGAAAATAAGTCAGGATTACGAGATAAACTTGTGCAAGAAAAACGTGAGATATTAAGTTGCAATTGCAAGAAAAACGTAAATTGCAAACTCAAAAGATTAAATCTTGTAATTTTAAGTAAAAAAGTCAGATTTGTGAGATACAAAGTCATAATCACCTGTTTTCGTTTATACTCAGCGGCAGAAATGTGCTTCTCTAGTTAACCGTGTTCGCTCATGGAGGTGTTATTTGTGCGTCTGTCTGCAGGGATATCTCATAGCCAACCACCTTCCCAAAGAGGACCTTGTGGACGTGTGTTTGTACTGTCAGCACTACTGTCTGCTGCCGCTGGCGTCGGAGCAGCGCGTGGGGCAGCTGGTGGTGTGGAGGGAGGTGTTTCCTCAGCGGAGGACACAAACCAGTCCCACATCACATCCTGGATACCGTCAGCCACACGGACGGCACTTCCTGCTCATAGTGGGCCTGGTGAGAGATGCTGTTCTCTTGACCTTTCCGTTTAAATTGTAATAATAATTTACTTTATTACTGTATGTTTACCAAGTCCATTTTAAAGCTGATTAAAAACGTCAAAAAGCTGCGTGTTTATTAGAAGCAAATCCATCAATGAGACTTTTGTAACTTCAGACCCTTACTTCTGGCTAAACTTCTTCATAATTTCATAATAGTTCATAATCCATAATAACCCTTTCTAATATACATAATATAAATCTCTATTTCAAATAATTGACTTTTATGGCTGGTTTTGTGCTCCAGGGTCACATATTGCACATTATTCTATGGACTGTGGTCTTATATTTTCTGCCAGGAGGGACAAATTAAAACATCTTTAATGATGACTTGGTTTCTTACAAACACACAGCTTTTTACTTCACCAGACATTAATGGATGGACTGGAGAATGTGATTCGGACCCAGTATATAACATTATTTCTTTTCGGATGTTTCCAGAGACACTTCATGCAGTGTGTGTTGCTGGAGGCCGGTGGTTGTGCTTCGGCTGCTCTGGGGTCTCCGGGTCCTGACTGTGTTTATGTGGATCAGGTCAAAGCCACGCTCCTGCAGCTGGAGAGTCTGGACACAGCCATAGAGGAGCGGCTCTCGGCCCCACCCACTCCCTGCCTCTCCTGCGCTGATTGGTTCCTTCCAGCCGGTGGGCGGGGCCGACAGGACGGCTTGGGCAGCTCGCCGATCTTCAGCCGCCTGGCGGCAGCCATCAAGCCCCCGTCGCCGGGCGGGATGGGGTGGAGCCTGTTAAGGGAGGCGGGGCCAGGCTTGAGTCTGAGAGGACGGAGGGCGAGTCCTCAGAGGAGTCTGTCTGACAGCGGCAGCGAGGGTCACACTGACGGGACGCCCTCCTTCACCTCGGGTCTGAGTCCTCACACCACACCGGACGCGGTACGCCGGACGCCCTCTGGTGGCACACGCAGAGACTCGCTCGGCTCGGGAGGCTCAGACGGCAGCGCAGGATTTTTCAAGGTCTTTCTCTAATATAAATCCGTTCATGTCGTGCTGTTTCAATACCAGTCAGTCTCACAAAACACTAAGAAAAAGGCCATATTGTGTCCTGAAATAATACATTACACTATGCATAAATAAAAGGAATCACTACCTACAGTAGTGCAGAAATATATTTACGTTATATTAGTTATAGTTACTTTTTTAATCTGTAATGTTAAGCTATTGGAAACATTGGAAGTGTTGCATATTGTCCTGAATAATACATATTAATATTACATTTTACATTTGCTTTCCCTTCACTGTTGAAATTCAGTAGGAATACTTCATGCTAGTATTTATTGTACTTAAATTAATTTATACAGATAAATATATGTATTTATGCCTATTTTTATCGTCTATATGGAAATTTCTTGGTAGTATTGTATATTATAGTCTATTATTTCAATTCTAAAGTTAATTTTACTTTACTTTAAATTAGATGAATTCATGCAGATTTTATAAATATAGATTGTGAAGATCATTATTTCTAGCATATATATTTAAATCTGAAAGTTATTTTATTTCTATAAAGAGAGAGTTTGATTTATCATGCATGCTATTATTTTATCAGCGATTGAATTCAAACACTCACTTTGTCTTTCGTTGCTCGACTGAAGTTTGACTTTCAGGTCAGAAAAAACTGTCTCTGTTTCTGTAGAAAGTGCTGACGTTAAACGCTTGCTTTGTACTTAATAACAACTTGCGGAGAAAGAGAAGTGACATCTAAAGTAATATAATTTGATTTTTCCAGCATGGAGACGTCAGAGCGTATATATATCAGCGCTGCGTATGAATTATGATCCGGCCGTCTGTTCTTGAGCACATCCTCTGAGTATCTGCCAGATCGGCCTCTCCTCTCTTATAGCAGCATCAGGAGCTGCTCTTATAAATCACGTCCATCTGAGTTCAGCTGGCACATCATTTACAGACGGCCTGGATGAACCTTTCAAGCTCATAAATTCTCATCGAGAGAGACAAGCTTGAGCAAACGCATGGAAACTAGCTTTCCATCCCGTGTGACTCGAGGTCAGAGCAGACAGAAGCTGTGCTTGTTATATTAAAAAATGTAATGTAATGTAACAATAACTCTTCAATATTTTGTGTAATCCAGGTCATTCAAAATAAATTTAATTACATTCAATTCTTCAATTAAAATTTAAATGATTTTTGTCTGGAGGAGCGCGAGCAGGTAATTATCGTGGCTGGCCTGTTGTTTTCCCAATCACATTATCAGCGAATCAGAACCAGAAAGCCTCCTATAAATAGTAGGATTTCCCTTACCTCGATATCTCGTTCATAGCATCCCTCCACCCCCCCTGACTCCGCTCAGTATCTGGATTTCTTTCCTCCGGGGGAAGCATACGGGGATCGGGTCGGACGCAGAGCTCGGTCCGCTTCTTGCAGACAAGAAGGGTTAAAAACCCTAGGGCTTGAAAGTCCGTCGAGCTCTGAACCCTCTCCCCAGACAGCACGCCAAACACACTTAAACCTACCTATCTACAATTAACTACAGGCAAGCACAAACTCATGAAATTACTTTCTTTTTTTTTATTCATTAAATGCACATAAATGACAACAACCCTTTAATATTTAGTATAATCCAGCACAAAATTTAATCCTGGTCAGTTAAATTAATTTAATTTAATTACATTTCATTCAAATTTGGAAAAAAATATATTTTATTTTATTTTAGCGCATTTGGCCTTTTTTTTTTTTTTTTTACATTAAATGCACATCAATAACAATAACTTTACATTAAGCTTTTGTATAGTCCAGCACATAATGTAATCCAGTTCAATCATATTTATTTTAATTATTTAAAAAAAAATGTATTGCAATTTTTATATTGTTTTTTGTTGTTGTTGTTCAATAACTGTCTGTGGTCTAGTCCAGCACAAGCTGTAATCCAGTGCTGATGTGAGTGTTTCTTGTGTGGTCAGATTCCCAGGTTAAAGCACCCTAACCCTTTCTATTTGGGCTCGTTGAGGAAGAGTCTGACTGACAGAGAGACTGAGGAGATGCACAACGTCCTCAAGTGAGCTCATCACACTCTTATTATGATTTTGTCATTTTTACCTTTGTGTTTGGAAGAGAAATGTCATATAGGGTTGTGACCGGAGCTGGGTAGTAACTGATTACATGTAATCTGGATGACCCTGTCAGATTAAAGTACTTGAAATTAGGTTAACCTCTTAAAAAAATTACATTAATAACCCCATATGTGGTACCATTTGAAAGCTTAGAATCTCTATTTTATGCAAATATGAATCCCTTTGTATATTTATTTTACTGTAACAAAGTTATTAACACGTTAATTACACTTTTTTTTATTCTTCCCTACAGTTGGAATAGAATACCTCTTGCATAGATTATGATAGAAATAAATTTCCTTTTTCCTGTGCTTGCTGGAATGTGTTGGAAACAAATAAAATTGTCTGCAGGAGCTGAGGCCCTCAGAACCTTAATAATACACTTTCAAATTTCAGTTTACAACAAAAAATAAAAAAGCGCCTCTTTTTTTGTGTTTATTATAACATAGACAATATATACAATAATTTTAATCAATTTCAACAGTGTTTTATGTAATTTCAAAAGGT
>JAUMHG010000043.1:1491070-1520925 GCA_032359395.1 Enteromius anoplus | reverse complement strand
CCTTCCAAATAAGGCAAAAACAGACTGTTTCATTCTAGGGTCAAATTCTAGGGTTGTAAATGGACCTGTAAAACCCTCTCTGGGCATTTTTCCCCTTACCTAAGCTACATACCTTCTATGTACATATCAGAAAACGACTTAAAATACTCTCTCAAATCATTCTATGGCACCTTTAAATTATATTAATATCTATTGAATCTACCTTCTATGTTTTTCCTCTTTTAATTTTTCCTTTTCTGGACATTCACACAGCATTTGACCACTTGTTTTTAGAAAATATAATTTCAGGTTAAGAGGTGTTTCAACACTGCATCAACTACTGATGAACACCTTTTATGAAAATGATCACTCAGTGCGTTATTTAACTACGCTTTACTGTATCATGTCTTTTAAACACATTCAAATGCACACATTCATGTTATTTTTTATTTACATGTAATGCATGGATTCATAGACTTTTCTGCCAGCAAAACCTTTTTCATAGATTAGATTTACTTGAAAATGTTAATAAATGTTAAATAAAATGTTAATATATATATATTTGTTTATTGATTTATTTATATTTGCATTTATTGAATACGTGTTTTCATTGATTTTCTTTTAAAATAATTTATTTTCATTTGACATTTATTTTTATTTAATTAATTATGAGCTTTTCAATTAAACTCACAAATCTCCCGCAAAACAGCAGTTTGGGAAACTTTGACGTAATATAATGTTTAATGTTAATTACAGCAAATTGAATCTATTTTCTTCTTCTTCTTTTTATGTTTTTACGTGGTAGAAGGTTATCAGTGTGATAAGGAAGGTTAGATCTTGTCATATAGTGTGATCTAACGTAATGATTACGTTACTAACTACAGTTTTTAAGTAATCTTTCCAGCTCTGGTTGATACAGGTGCACTGCCAGTCACTTTAAAGGACGAAATATCTGCTTGCTCCTCAAGAACAGATGGAGACCTCACATTGTGTGTGTGTGTGTGTGTGTGTGGCAGACTGACGGCAGGTGCTGAGAACACACTGTTTCATTACGTGCTGATGGAGACGGTGCAGGGCATCTTCATCGCTCCCACACACAGAGAAGTGAATCATCTGAGCGGCTCCATCCACCCACAGCTCATCCAGAACTTCTACCACTGCTGTCTGTCCATACGCCAGGCCTTCCAGCAGAGCCTGCCCTCTCGAGTAACTCCCTGAACACCGACACACACTACAGCCACAGCACATCAGGATATCATCATATCTGAAGGGTCACGTGACACTGGAGTAATGATGCTGAGCTGCGCATCACAGCAATAAATTATATTTTATCATATATTCACATTAAAAAAAACATTGTTATAATATTCCATTGTTTTACAGATTTTACTCTATTTATTAATAATTTTAATAAAAATTAATTTTCATATTATTAGAGTTTAGGTGAGCATAAGAGAAAAGTTTTACAGTAGTTAGCAGCATTTCATTCTAAAAATAATTGTATTATTAACATAGATTTAATTTGATTTAATAATTTTTATTATTTAAAGATATTTCTAAAATTTCACTTCATTTTAAATTTGAAGTACGTCTATTTAATTTGTCAGTTTAACAGAAAACATTTTTATTTGACTAAATGTAAATGTCTGTTAAGCCGTGTCAAAAGATATTTAATGAATAAACAAGGAACTAGCTGTAGGTTATAGTGATATTGGCACGCTTTGCTCATCTCAGGCCTGTGTGAATGTGTCCCAGGACCGCAGAAGCTCAGAGCGGCCGCAGAGCACTCGAGGTTTGGGTCCGGTCAAAGAACATGGAGTTTTGTTTCAGTGTAAACCGGAGAACTGGACCGATCAGAAGAAACCGGCGCCCACCATGACCTACTGGGTTATAGGGTGCGTATACGGTCAACCCCATCTTTCATGTCTTGCACTCACATTTCCATTACAGACTGCATTAAATGCCAATCCAAACACTCTGGAGTGAAACCTCCTCCCATCATGCACCTGTCTGTATAAGAGCTCAGATATGCGAGACGCTGACATTCACACAACAGGAAAACACCGGTTGTGTCACGTTTTCTCTCCTGATGTTTGTGCTCCAGGCGAATGCTTCTCGAGCCCGTTCCTCAAGAGTTTTACGTGTGCTTCCATGACTCCGTGGCCGAGGTTCCTGTGGAAATGGCCTTCCGGCTGTCGTTCGGCTTGGCTGTGTAGCTCTATAACACCAGCACGGTCTGCTCTTTGGGAGGTAAATCCACTAAAAAAACACATCACATCAATCCACACCACTCCGGTCCAGCAGTTAATGTATCGAGACAAAAAATAGTTTATAAGAAACATATCCATCTTCATGTTTGAAAGCAGAACTAAACAAATGTGTGTGTGTGTCTTACAGACATGCAGCTTCTCACCTAAAGTCAGTCATTTGTTGAGTGGTGTGTAATATTGTGATGTTTTTATCAGCTGTAAGGACTCTCATTCACTGCTGAGCAAGTGATGCCAAAGGTTGAGGACATTTTATGTCAATTTTCATTTTTGGTGTAAGCATTCCTTTTTAGATAAAAAAAGACTCATTGTTTGTTTGTTTGTTTTTTTGCACAGTGGAAGTTATTTAGTATTGTCTGCAGCGATGGACTAATGAACCAGTCTGATGAATTGGACCCTAAAATGCATCGAAATGCAAAAAAAACAACAACTTTAATACCTCAAACTACGCTGGATTTCTTCGAGGAGCTCAAGCTACAGGCTTATGAACACTGATCACGAAACGATGCTTCCCTTGACTTCTTGCTGGATCACATGAAACGATGCTTTTACGACCAAAGACACTTTTGATCTTTGTGAAATGAAAATGATTTTCTATTTTATTGAAGGCGTGGAACTTTGTAAAACATTGTTTGTCCAACAGACGTGCATCGTTTATGGAATAAATGATAGCAGATTTGCTTCCTCTGTTCTTTATTTCAGTCTTTTTACAAAAACAAGGCTGCACTCTTAAGTCTGGTTCATCTCAACAATGACCGTCACATAATTAAACGAGAATGAACATGTTAGAAAACAATGCAATGGTGTTTTATACAGAATAATTTACGGAGAAATATGTTCAATTTAAAGTGGTTTTAGACAGAAATAAACTATTTTCCTTATTATTAATGAATTCTTTTGTAAATATTGCTTTAATGTTAATTGAACTCTCCTATAAAGTGTTACTTTAATAAATTGGCTTGAGTTTTATTTAACAATTACCCTTAATGTAGCTTCAAGGTTTACACAAGCTTCTTTATTTCAGACTTCATTCATTAAACACAAGCAGAATGAACGCGTTTTAAAACATTATTACACACAACTTTCAGTGTTTCACAGAATGATTTAGAAAGATTTATGTTGTTACTCTCAATATTCTCCAAAAAGTTATGTTTTTGGACAGAAATGTAGTCTCTCTATGATTATCTGTAATTAGCCGTCATATACATGCATACATACACGTGTGTGTATATAGCATTTATGCATTTACATTAAGTTAGATTAATAACTGGTCATATATATTATAAAGTGTTGCTGCTTGTGTTTGATGAATGCACACAATAAATAAACCTCAGCATGATTTTATTGTTATTGATCAAAGGCTTGCGTGTCTGCTGTTGAACGTAATTGCATGGACCTACACTTGGCTGTCCGACGGTGTTTCAAGCGACTTCCTGCACCGGCGCCAGGTTCTTCCTGTAGCACTCCAGGCTGCAGAGCGGCGTCCCGGTCCTGGAGCAGCAGTACTTCTTCAGGTTGGAGCAGCCGATCACGCCGCAGCTCAGGGGTGCTGGGGGAGGCTGTGGCGGGGCAGAGGGCATCGGGACGGGGATCCCGGCGGGGTACGAGACGGCGGCGCCTTGAGCGTTGCTGATGTACCTCACCATGGGCAGCTGCGCCTGCTTGGACCTGCGCTCCTTCATGCTCTTGATCTTGGCCTTGCTGGTCTTGGTCAGTCTCTCGATGGTCTGGTTCTTGTTCTCCTCGGCTTTCTTGGCGGCCTGCAGGCGTCTTTTGCGAGCGCGCTCCTCGCGTTTCTGCATCATCTCGGCCGTCAGCTCCTTCTCTTTGTAACCCATGGGCAGCTCCAGTAACGGCTGGCTCTGCTGCTTGTGAAGGAGCGCTTTCTGTTCACACCGAGGAGAAATGCCTCAGTTAAAGTCAACAATCAACAACTATCGTTTTTATGGTCTTATTTGAACAGTGCCACAAAAAAGGCTTCTAACACAAGCTTGCTCTATTCTTTTTACTATATCTTGTTATGTGTACCACATTAAGCGAATAGGTGCTTATCGTGGCACTTGTATGTCATCTCTCTTTTGTTGGTTTTGATTGCTTCCGTTGTCCTCGCTTCAGATAGCAGCACCTGCTCAGTGGCTGAAGGTACATGTAATGTAGGCTGGATGAAAGTGTTTTATACGGCACCTGTCTGGCTGTGAGTAGAGACTCGTCGATCTCTTTCTTCAGCTCTCCGTTGTCGTCCAGTTCTCCTTTCTCCAGCGCTTCCAGCCATCGCTCCTCCTCATCCACCGGGCCGCCCAGCAGCGAGTCCGTGTCCATGTCCGGCACAGGAGACGGGTCCAGGTTACTGTCTTCATCTGGTATTACCAACAGAAACACGTGCATGCATTAGCACTGGCTACAAGTCACTGATATACTAAGAGAGTCACTTGACTTTCAAACAGTTGAGTCACCCAGCCAGGCTCTGTACTGCTCTATAGGAACGCCCTCCGACGGCACGTCATCATCAGATTCCTCTTCGTCGTCATCGTCTTCGTCATCGTCGTCATCATCACTTTCTACGTTCAGAGGCGACACGGAGCGCAGGGAGTCTGGGATCACTGTGAATGTGGGCACACTGAAACAAGAACAGCAACACATTACACTCGTTTCCCAAAGTAAAATTCAAGTACTTTCAATACGCATTTAAGATGTCCCAGCACTTTACAACTGTGATTAATCACATGTTTATATAATACTGCAATGCTTCACTTTAAATCAGGTTTTATTGTGTTATTAAAATCTTTATGCCTTACAAATAATTCACCTTCAAATAAACACTGTAATCATGCACTTGCCATTTTTGCTATATATATATGCAATATATTTGTTATTTTATGGGTGAACTATTGATTTAATGCACAATATAAAGAGCATATGCCTAATTTTTTTCACAAAATAATAGATTTGTTCTGGTTATTACTCCTTTATTTTAGTAGGAAAATGATATGTGTTATAGTGTACATTTATTGAAATCAAATAATATGTAAAAGACATAAGCTCATGTATTTGCTTCCTAGCAAAACAGATCATGTTTTCCATCCACAAAAAAACATGATGACAAGACATTTCAATGCAAAGGTAATTGCAACTATTGCTCATTTAAAGGCCCTGGGAGCTCTATCTAATGTAAATTTTACCATCATTAGGTATCGATTCACGAGAGGAAGCTCTAAATCTAATTTCTTGCTGAAAACAGGTTTAAGTGGCTAACCTCTTGGTCCCCAGAGTCTGTCCTCCTAGTTTGATCTTAAGCTTGAGTTGAGGAGGTTTGAGCAGCAGCAGCCCGGAGTCTGACTCCAGCGCCTCGGAGGAGAAACTGTGGCCATCATCGCGATGGTGCTTCTTCTTGTGCTTCTTGTGCTTTTTGTGTTTCTTCTTGTGCACGCTGTAATCATCCCCGCTGCCTGCAGCACACACATCAACAACCACGCATACTTCATTAGTAAGAAACGAGGAATAAACGAACTCAAAGTCATGCTAAACAACAGGGTCATTACTGTCCTGTACCGAGACACGTGGGTTAAAGAGAAACTCCTTAAGACTTACCAGCGAGGAATCTAGGATGAATCATGTCTTTCCGTTTACCCATGGACACCCAAATGAGTCTGAACTTAATTAATCACCACAATAATCATTTACAATACATGTTCTCCAACTGCAGACCAGATTCAGATGAAGTCAAACGTGCTAATTCGTGTGCAAACCGACCGTTAACTGAATAAAAGCGTTCTGTTAATAAACTAAACCTGTAAACGAATAATGCCTTAGGTATTAAAACGAAATATCAACTATGACACGTTAGTAATATAACCAAGCCTCCAGTAAATATGTCTTATTCTCCCTCTTTAGCGTTCTAGCATTGTTTACAAATGTGCTTCCTCGCGGCAAAGCATTGTGGGTAATGGAGTTCTGGTCACATCTCGTCTGTTTTTTCTTAAGGATGTGGAATTGTACATAAAATCAATATCAGACTCCACCAACAAAAAGGCTCTCAAAACTTTTGCGTGTATTTATATAGTTAATTTTCATTACCCCTGGTTATCTGTATTATTGTTCTATATTGTTTACCTCATATATTTGTGTGTTGTATACTCGTTATTTGTTAAATAAAGTTCATTAAAAATTAAACAAAATAAACAAATCAAAGCTGCGGTGGCCCAGTAGGGCATATTTTCTTTCTTTCTTTCTTTCTTTCTTTCTTTCTTTCTTTCTTTTAGATTAATTCTTAATAATGTTTGCATTTTGTTATATTGTATTATAATACAATGAAATAAAATACACTTAGGAGTGCCAACTTCCAAAACGACCAGTTTTTGCTTATTTTAAATGACGTGTTATTGTGGGAATGCAGCCCAGGTCTCATATTTTATTGGTAGAATGATTTCATGTGTTACTTTTCTCAGCGAAGCTCAAGCTTGACCAATCACAATCGTTTGAGATTACAGGATGAGAGTCAACGGTTGTTTTACATTTGCGTCTCTAGTACGCATAAACGCAATCACACACGCTTTCAGCGAATATGAATCTCCAGAAAGAATGAAAGGTGGATGTAGTTCAGCGTAGGCTTTGTTTTTAGCACCGGAATAAAGAACAACTGTTCGCGCTTCTCGCAAAGACAGAAAACTACACGGTCCAGAAAGCATTGCGGGAGATTGTCAGCGGTACAGGAAGTGACGGGTCAGTAATATTCTTCAGAGGTTAGGCTTCATAATATATACAATTTGCGCCGGTTAGCAAGTTCTTCTGGTGATTCGTATTATGTAGTGATGTATATGATGTATTTGCATCTGCCACGCGCATGTCTTTGCTGAGTTGTACTCTAGGCGGCACAACATTCAGTCCCGCGCGAGGAGCATGGCAGTGACTCATGGTTTCCATGCACATGTATTTCAGTCTGAAAATAAAGCTGCAGTCGTCGAGATTGACGAGATTGCAATCAGAAGTTAATGAACAACCTGCACACGAATTAACTTAAATTGCATCATCAAAAACTTTGCTTAATCATAATTGCATAACCAAATACGAATTCACTACGGCCTCCTGTTGCACAACTAATCACTTTTATTAGATCAGTCTATTTAAGACTTTTAAATTAAATTTTGTTGTCTAAAAGACGAAATTTTATGCCATATTTAGAAAACAATAAAATAAAACAATGATCTTTTAATGGGCTACGATGTAAAAAAAAAAAAAAAAAGTAATCAATCAATAGTATATCAGGAACCAGTTCCTCTTTAATAAGCATTCTTTAATTAATGTGCTTCTTTACTTATTTCTTCTATAAAAATAATATCCAATACAGTAATTGTAAATAATATCATTAAAAGGTTGGGATTAAAGGAATTAGGATTGCTTCCCATTTATGAATAATTATATGAATTATCACTGACTGGAACGTTTTCAATGTATTTCTTTGTAAATGTTTTATTTTATTATTATTTGGAACCATTTAATGGGTTTTTTACACTTGTCATTTTAAGTGATTACAGAGATAAGCGATTATAAGTTGATTATTTACGATCCTGTACGTCTGGATAATACCATTACGATTGGTTCCAGTGAAACTCCATTGTCATTTCTTCTCTAGAGGTTTATTGCAAACAGTGTAGTACACATGCACAGACATTAAAATCACCCTTTCTGATGTCTAATTTTGCAAATTGTCCCCTCAGAAGCATGAACTACTCTCGCTTTCTGACAGCTGTGAGCGCGGCGAGAAAACCGTCAGCTATTCGCCTACTGAGTAAGTCTGATTTGTATGATTATATCCCTGTTTGTAACCCACGCCCTGGCCTGATGTGTGGTGTGGTTCTGGTCCAGCGGAGCTTCAGCAGCGATCTCCCCCGTCTCTGATCTCTCTGGCCGGAGGAGCTCCCAATCCCGACACCTTCCCGTTCCTGTCGGCCAGCATTAAAGTGAAGGGAGGGGATGCAGTGGTGCTGGACGAGCCGCTGATGAAGAGAGCGCTGCAGTACTCAGGCTCTTACGGGTTTGATGCTTCTTGTTGGCTATATTTCAGTACCAGTATAAATTTATGACTTCTGAAAATAGAAAATATATGAAAAATGTGCAGCTCATTTAGGCAAAATGACAGATGAGGATTATTTGTAGCGTAGTCTTATGATTTATTGCACTTTTTCTGAACAGAACTTCCCTTAAAATACAAGTTCCTAACGGTGAACAAACTCCTGCCTCTGACTGGCCCTTGTTATGATTGGCAACTTTAATAGAAACCTTTGATGCTCTTTGTTGAGTGCTCGTATTGAGTTCTAGTATTGTGTGCTGGCAGTATTCCTGAGCTGGTCTCGTGGATGAAGAGTCTTCAGAAGAGCCTCCACAATCCTCCCACCGCCGGCTACAGTGCAGAGAGAGGACAGATGGAGATGTGTGTCACCACCGGCAGTCAGGAGGGCCTCTGCAAAGTATATCCACACTCATTATAGTTACCTAAGTCTTCCTCTAGCTGAAACAGTAGCGAAGTACCAAGAGACGTGGGTCGATTCCAAGGAAAAATGTCAGTCGCTTTGCATTAAAATAGCGGATATAAATTATATATTTACATATATATATATATATATAAAACTGTTTAATTTACATTTAAGTAACTTTGTTTGTTATATATATATATAACATTATATATAACAGTATATACATTAAATTAAATGTGAAATAAAAGCTAATCCAAAAAATCAATAATATACTGTAACAATGTAGGAATTATTAAAAAAACAACACAAAAAATTGTTACTTCAAATAAAATATATATTTCTATTTTTTTTTTATTTAGTTTGACTTAATCTACTAAAATGAACAAAACATTTTTGTAATGATAGAAACGCACATCTCAATTATTACTACTTACAAATCAAACTGGATAGTAAATGATTAAGAATAAAATGTTCACCAATATTATCATACATCTCTAATCATGGTTATTATTGTTAAAATTGACTTGATAGTTACTGGAAATAAAATTAAATGAAAAAAACTTTAAATTTTTATTTAAATGTATTTAATGCACTTAAATTCAATAAATAATTAAAACTAAAAACTACACAGGCATTTAAAAAAATTACAACAACAAAAAAAACTTTATCTGAAATTAAAATGAAAACAGAATATATATATATTTATATATATATATATATAATAGCATTGTCCCAATATAGGCTCTCCTCGTAAATACACTTTGTATGTAATCTGTGGAATACAAGCGATTTATGTGACATCATTTAGAATGAAATCAGCGGTAATTTTCCTCTTTGCTCTGATCCTCAGATATTTGAGATGCTGGTCAATTCTGGAGATAACGTCCTCCTCGATGCTCCCACGTACTCAGGAACGCTGGCAGCCGTATGAAGCACACTTCCCTTCATCACCATGTTTTACCTCTCTTTCTCTTGACTCATTACCGACTCTTTCATCAACAGCTGCAGCCGCTGGGCTGTAACATCATTAATGTGGCGAGCGATCATCATGGGATGATCCCTGCAGACCTGAGGACGCTTCTGGAGCGCTGGAACCCGGCAGACGCACAGAAACCAGGAAGCAGCGCTCCAAAGGTCCTGTACACCATCCCCAACGGAGGCAACCCCACCGGAGCATCCATGACCTCTGAGAGGAAAGAGGAAGTCTACGAGGTAAGCAGAGTTCAGTCCCATGGTGTACACATACAGCAGGCAAAATAAGTATTGAACACGTCAACATTTTTCTCTGTAAAAAATTTTTTAAAGGTCTTGATATTTTCACCAGATGTCATTAACAACCCAAGTAACCCTGACATGCAAAGAAAAAAACTAAACAAATGAGTTCAGGAATGAAGTTATGTGTAATAATATGGAATGACAATCACAAGTTTATCACAAAATGATATACATTTAATGTATTTTATTACAAATAAAATGATAAATGAATAATAAGTTCAAAAAAGTATATTAAATATGACAGTGTTGCCTTGGCAACTAGCTGAAATAAATTATTTGAAGTTGACACAAAGTTGTTAAAAAAAAAGAATTAAAGCTATATTCTGGAAATTTCTGGAAAATGAATCAATATTGCAAAAGTATGTAGAATGTTATTTAGAATCAAATTAAAATATCCTGGATTAAATCCTGATTAGAAATATTAGGATTTAATATTTGAGTTAGTTTTTCTGACCAATGGCAGACAGCCAGTGTTGAATATGCATACTTTTGTGTTTTTAATTCGCAGCTTGCCAGGAAATATGATTTGCTTATCATTGAGGACGACCCGTATTATTTCCTGCAGTTCCAGAAAGTAAGTTGCTGTGATTTATCGCTCTGTTTGTATTGTGTGGTAGATTAGCATGTAGCAGTAGTCAAACACTGACCTCTCTGATAGCCTCTCTATTGCTGCGGTGATAAGATAACGCTCCGTAATAAAACGAATAAATCAATTGTCCACTTTCTGTCATCCAGCCGTGGGCTCCAACGTTTCTGTCCATGGACGTAGACGGCCGCGTCCTGCGAACGGATTCCTTCTCTAAGATCCTGTCGTCAGGGTGGGTGTCCTGAGACAGCCGACACAGCCATACTGAAACCTGTGTGAATGACAGACATATAAGAGTCAGGATTTCCAGTATATCTTACCACTTCTGTTATCACCATGCATTTCTACCATGGCATTGTCTTGTTATTCCTTGTTATGTAAAGGTACAATTTAATTCAGTTGTGTTTATATTGTATCATAAAATGAAAGATCTTGAGTACCTGTGTGTGTGTTGTTGGTGACAGATTACGGATCGGGTTCGTCACTGGACCAAAGCCGCTGGTGGACCGAGTGGTGCTGCACATCCAGGCCTCCACGATGCACACCAGCACCTTCACACAGGTCAGTCCTCGTACACTCCTGCTTCGGTCCGGAATCAGCTTCCGTCGAGGGCTCTTCCTCGCTCCGCAGCGGCTGTAGTCCAAACATGACAGGCCTTGTGTGCTGCTTTCAGTGCACAGCTGAAATAACACGTGCAGTAAATCACAGAAATGTGTCTCTGAGCGTCAGAGTCATCCCAGCGGTGAGCGGACGAATTTGAACTTTAATTATTCTCTCAGCGTGTGTCTCCGAAGAGATGCGGCGAGAAAAACAAGATCCACAGGTGCTTTAACAGCGACGAGACTCGCTGTCCGTTTCTGCTGTGCTTTGCATTAAGTCATAATTTTTTTTTTAAACAAAATCAAATAATGATACATATTTCTTTTCATGGTAATTCTGCTAATATTTGTGTTATTAATAATAATAAATAATTTCTAAACAGTACATTGATTTTATATATTAAATAATATAATATAATAATAGATTAAAAATTTATTAAATACTGTTAAATAGATTTTAGGTAATATTTTTGCAATTGTGAATTATTTTAGTATTTTATTATATATATATGCATACAATAAATATTAAGTGATTATTCTGATAGTTATTTTTATTTACTTAATACATAAATTACAATTTTAATAATACATTATTCCTGTTTTTTACTTTGGTGAAATGATTTGCAAAAATTTGCAACAAATAATGTTTAAGAAATATTACATAATACTTGATAATATTCACTTTATTAATAATTGATAATATTTGTTTTGTTTCATGTCTAATCTGTTCTTTTTAGCTGTAGAGAAACGATTTGCAAAATACTCTTAAGATTCAACAATGATTATACATTAATGTATACAATGTTGTTTCCTTTATGTATTTTAAAATAATTGCTATCCATATCATAAACGTATCTGATATACTGCGACCTGAAAAACACAGGCCATATTCTGTTTCTTGTAGCTGAATCAAAAAAAACCTTTATTTTTTCTCTGCTGTCCGTGTTTTCAGCTCATGGTCTCTCAGCTGCTTCATAGCTGGGGTCAAGAAGGTTTTCTCAAGCACATTGATGGGTGAGCCGGAGATTTAGGATTATATATTTATATGAGTTCGATCAAATTCATTGTGTTATTGAATAAATAACTGCAAGGTTCTGCTTACTATATTTAAATTGTTGTTCATAATTGTGTTTTATTCTGTGTTGTAAACATGACTTCAGTTTAAATATCTGGTTGCATATGGTTGGCATTTGTGTTTGCTCTTCCTCAGGGTGATTGAGTTTTACAGATCTCAGAGGAACGCCATGCTCTCCTCCGCAGACAAATGGCTCAAAGGTTTGACTCGCGCATCCACTGCAACTCTTATCACTATCATATTAGTCTTATGTAACTGTATTTTAACATTGATCCCAGTGCAATGCCTGATATCATTTTTTATACTTAAATTGCAAACTGAGAGTCGAGTCTAAATGATCTTCTGTAGTAACCGACTGTGTGCCACAGATGTTGTATTGAACGAAAATGCAAGGCAGAAATTCACAATTGCTATTGATTTTGTCTAAATAAATAAATAATCTCATGTATCTGAGCATCAGAGTCCAGATTATGGTATACGTAGTTCACCTAAAAATAAAAATGCACCCATCCAAGATGCAGATGAGTTTGTTTCTTCATCAGGTTTTTCGGTCCAGTCCAGCAGTTAATGTCTTGAGAAGAGAAAAGCTGTGTGTTTGTAAGAAAACATCCACCGTTAATACATTATAAGGCTTACACACGAGTCCTCGAATGAAAAAAGCCCATCTCCTGTTGTCTCTCTGGTTAAAATCCACCCACGTATTCGTTTAGATATTTCTCTCCTGATTCAGACAAGAGCTTCTCTGGAGAAAGCAGCTCATATTTTAGTTAGAAGCAACAGTTTAGAGCACTTCTCAGGTCAATAACTGATGTTGGACTCTCATTCTCACGACACCCATTCGCTGCAGAGCATCCATTGAAGTAATGCTAGGTTTCTACGTATCTGTCTACATACTTGACGGCCTGAGGACGAGTGCATCTACAGCAAATGGTAATTGTTGGCTGATCTGTTCCTCTAATTTCCTGTCGGTGTGTTTTGTAGGTGTAGCTGAATGGCATCCTCCCATGGCCGGCATGTTCCTGTGGATTAAACTCAGGGGCGTTAAAGACACACAGCAGCTGATAATGCAGAGAGCGTTAGAGAAAGAGGTTCAACACGCTCACACACATCTGCGTACACAGAAGCTTACGTTTGGCCCGTGTATGCAATATTTTCATTTGCTACATGAAAAGCTGCACAAAACCTCTTTCCTGTATCACTCGTTGTTGCTTTATGATACCGTACAGGAGGTTTGCTGGGGCTTTTTGACAATGCGCGTGTGTGTGTGTTTATGCAAATGAACAGAAGCACCTGATCCTGATAACACACCACACGGTTTGCCTCCCACACACATTCAGTAGAGCGCCTGTTACTGTTGAGACGAGCATGGAGTCAGCGCTCTTAAACATCTTCACACTGCATATATACAGCGTTAACATACTTCCCCTATTCCACTTGATTAATACTAAGTAAGCCTTCAGAACATGGCTGTGTTTAGTCAATGTCAAGAGCTAGTCTGTCAACGTGACGCTTGGCTCAGCAGGTGCATATGAAAGGGCTCTGAATGATTATCTGTTGATTGTGTGTTTGTTTGTAGGTTCTTCTGGTGCCTGGAGGAGTGTTCAACATCAACAGCTCGGATCCGTGTCCGTATGTTAGAGCCGCCTTTTCTCTCTCCACACCTCAACAGATCGATGAGGTACAACACACACTCTCTGCATGTGTGTGTGTCATCACATTTGTTTGCGCTAAAGTACAGCAATATTGTAAAAAAAAAAAAAACACTACAATACAATATAGATATATAGTCCACTATATATTGAGTTTTTCGTGTGCTTTCTGTGTTTTAAAATGTTGCTGCGTATGTAGAGCGTTTCTAAACGGTCACACGTTTCCGTTTTATAGCATGCATATATATCAAGTGCGTCTGATGTCATTGATGGCTCTTTGTTCGTCATCCACAGGCTTTCAGGAGACTGGCCGATCTTATCAGAGAGTCCATGTGAGCAGCTGATTTCCAGGAAGAGGAATCAAGGGTCTGATATTTTTCATGTTCCGTGAATGTTTTTTTGCACGACAAACCCATGTTTTCACCTTTCGTTGGGAACGGATGAAAAAAAAAGTTGAAATGAGGTTTAATGACACTACTTTATCACGTCGTTATTCCTTATTTAGGGAGTATTAAGGGAATTCATTGTACATTAAAACTGATTTACAATGCCGTTGTCTACAGGGAGATGTTTTTATGTGATGTTAGTTCAAGCTCAAGTGGATGTGTTTTAGTGCAATAGTCCATTCGTTTAATCGTGAATTGTGAAGGTTAAAGGTGCGGAGTCTTCCTTGAAGGACGATCACCTGTAATATGACTAATTAACTGCTTACCTCGAGCTGTTTTGAACTCAAATGAGTAGTAAATGTAACTTTTATCACAGCCTGTATTGATTCATTTCGGCGATAATCCATAGCAGGTTTTTTTTCACATTTTGGAAAGCCAAGTAAATGGCAAATTGCTCTCACTTTTGGAACAAATATTAATGTAAAAATGTCGTTTGCAGTGATACAGTATAGGTTTACCCTGCAATGGTTTGCTTTGGCTTTCTGGAAATGGGAGAACGGTTTTATTAACCCGTGTTTTTGTATGTAGTCCAATGGTCCATTTGGAAAAAAATGGTTCAATAAATAAACCACTATTGCATGTGATGCTGACTCTCACTCAACCTTGTGCATTCACTAAATCTTTGCCTGATTTCATAGGGTTTCTACTTTGTCATTCACTTTTGATGATAGTAAAGATGAAGATGATATTTTGAATGTTGGCTACCAAACTCCTATTGACTTCCATGTTATGAATAAAAGACTATTTAAGTCAATGGGAGCCAAACTGTTTGGTTCTTCAAATGCTCTACAGAAGAAAACCAAAACACACAGTGATGTACTGTTGTTTTTCGGATGAACCGTCTGTTTATAATTGCTTAAAATCATTGCATAGTGTAGACGTGTTTTAAGAGAGAACTTGTTGATTTTTAACAATGCAGAATGCAAGTCCTTAACCTTTGAACGCATTCAATAGAGCACTGGATTTCTCACTGTGTGTGTTGTTTCAGATACAAGAGATTCTTTGTGTGCACTACTCAGGGAAAGTGTTTCTGAAGGGCACACACACACACACTTAGACGGCTGCGATAAATCTTGGTGTGATTGTGCATAAACTCATAAGTTCTTTAAAAGCAGGATTAAAAGCGTGTACGTGAGTTTCCTGAGGTTTTATTAGTCATGACAAATGGTCAAAGTGCTGTGTAATGTTGACCAACAAAGCAGTTAATCCTTAAACTGGGTTTCTTAAGTCTGGATGTGCAATCTAGTGTGACAGAGGTGGAAGGATACACATTGCCACAGCATATTCACATTAGCTGGCCTTTAAAGGCTTGATTTTGTTAAAAAGACAATGGCGCACACTTCAAACACAGGTTTCTTTGTGTCTAAAGTGAATGCAATTATAATATAACAGTGGTGATGATATATTGTACCTTGAAATATTTTGGTAATAATTCATGATTTCCAAGGTATTTACTTAGTTCTCCGAGGTACTACAATTTACCGTACTAAGGGGCAGTTGCCCAAACAGGGTTTAAGAGTAGTCCTAGATTAAAATAAATGTTAGAGCTGTCTTAAAATGGAAAAATCGTGCAGCCCAACCCGTAAGGCCTAGACAGCTGAAACTTAGTCAGATGGTAGTTCTCCTGTTCGCTACTCAAGCGCGAAAAACAAAAACTTTGGACATTTTGGCCATAGCTCATAAACCGTTTGTTGTAAACTCAAAAATTGCACATCGTCGCAAATCCTTGCACGATTTTTGCTCTTTTTCCCGCGAAATTGAGCTATATAACCCATCTGTAACCCACTTTTACGAACTAGTCCTAGGTTTTTCCCCCAATCGGAACCAAAGCCCTGCAGAAATAATCTGTGGACATTGAATATCAATAATAATAATTTAAAAAAATTACACTTTGATTTTTGGCGCCTAATATTAGTCAAATGTTATTCGGACTATACCTCTGAAATGGAATGAGGTATCGTAATCAAACTCGGCACACATGCGTATAACCTCAAACTTTAGTCAAATTTTTTAAAAATACACAGCTCTGCTACTTGGGGGTGCTACGAGTCAGAAAAAAACATATTTTCAGCTATAACTAGACAACCGTTGGTTTTAATAGACAACAAGCCAGATAACCAACATGAAAAT
This sequence comes from Enteromius anoplus, assembly GCA_032359395.1. Taxonomy (NCBI): domain Eukaryota; kingdom Metazoa; phylum Chordata; class Actinopteri; order Cypriniformes; family Cyprinidae; genus Enteromius; species Enteromius anoplus. The sequence goes on along the minus strand of JAUMHG010000043.1, from coordinate 1,504,449 downwards.
AACATATAAACTCTTTAATAGTGAAGACTTGCAATGACTGACATTTCATTTATTTCAAATATCTAAAATTGCGACACAATGTGTGAATGTATGCCTGTGTATGTGTGAGTTTGTATAAATATAGAAGTTTAACCATTTGATTTCTGTGTGTGTGCGTCTCTGAGCCTATTGTCCATTTTCAATGTGCTTTTGATGCCTGATAATTGCTGCTTGCAGCTATATATATATGTGTGTGTTTGTGTGTGTGTAAGGGATAATGTACAGGCAGCTGGTAGTCATCACAGAAATAAGCCCCGACATTGTGATCAGGACCCAACGCGAAGCGGAGGGTCTTGTATCACGCTGAAGGGGCTTATTACAAGGCTACTTGCCACATAAGGAAGAAATTGAACATGAATATGAATTTGAAACATTTTATTGGCACATTTGCTTTAAATTAAAAAATTTTATCCTTCCGCGAAACGATATAGTACCACGTGACTAACATTCAACCGTAAGACAATTTCTAACATCTACATATGAATAAATAACAACGGATGTATTTTAGTTATTTATTGCACCTTTTGTTGTCCAGTGTTTGTCGCCAAAATGGCGCCAAACGGTAATCTTTGTTGGCGTGGAGGGATTTTAAACATAAGTAGTACCAGCTATGCGTTATTACTTTGGAGCGGTTATTATTTGAAAAGAAAGAACCTGTAAATGTCTCAACTGACCAATCAGAATCAAGCATTCCAGAGAGCCGTGTAATATATATATATATATATATAGCACACAAACTTTTTGTACATCTATGTCTGCATTTACATCTGCAAAACATATTATTTAGGTTGTTTGCTCATCTGCTATACGTCTATTGGACGTCTCCTTTTAGATGTCAAATAGATCTCTATTAGATGTCTTTAAGATGTTTGTGATGTAGAATGTATGTAAAACTGACATCTGAAAGACGTTTGCCAGACTTTGTAGACAGCAGATGCTTTCCAGATCAAGAGATCTTTAACAGACATCATGAAGACATACATATGCTATTTGGGTAGTTGTATCTTAGTCAAATATTGTCCTATCCATGCATCAATGACAAGCTTTTATTTAGATTTCTAGATTATTACTTGTTTTTGTATTACTTGTCACTGCAATGCCTTTAATAAGGAGAATGTACAGCATTTACTGAAAAGACAAAATCAGTCATGCAAAACCAGTTAACTGAGGAAATAAACCAAACTGGATGACGAAGTTCAAATTCACAACCAATAAATAACTGGAAAAACTGGGTCGGTTGAGTGAAAAGAGGAAAGATGGGGTCGGACTACAGCAGATGGGCAGAGATGATAGGAGGGGTGTAAAGATCGAGCACAACGCTTTACTCGTTTCTGTTCGTCGTATTTCATTCACAGGACGTTATTTTAAGGTCCGTGAATTGCTCGAGAGATTTTTGGATCCCACCTCGCAGTCAAGTCCCATTTAAAACCAAACCGAGGAAACACGACCCAGATCCTCAAATGAGCGTCGACGGTTAACGATTCAGGGCGAACACCAGCGGGGGAAGATATATAATGGTGTGAGTATTAAGCTGTTAATCGTGCAAATTTCGCCGAATTTGTGATCGTTTAGCGAAATTCAACAAAAGGAAACGCGGCTGTGTTTTTGGCTAACGTTAACTTATCAGGCTAACGTTAGCGGCGTATTCAGCGGTCACTCGACTGTTTTTTAACATTCGTGTAGAATAGATGTAAACTATAGCTGTTAAATTTCATTTCTAAATGTTGAATTGTAAGGATTAAATGTGTTAAAATCTGTATTTTATGCGTCTTCCGCAGCGGATGGTTAGCCATCACATGACTGGTAACGTTAGCCGTTGTTAGCTCGAGATGTTTTCAGCACATTTTGACGTGTCGGATATGATTTTGGCATCAAATTGTGTGGATATCAATATAAAACGTCATACACGTTGTCTTAGTTGGTTTACATGTTCAAGTTTAGTAAATATATCGATTTGTTGCGCGTGGAAGCTTTTAAAATGATACCAGGCTAATAACGTTACGTGCGGGGGATAACGTTACCATTTGTTTCAATGTAAGTCACATGAACTCGTATTTATATCCTTTTATTTTAGTTGTTTTCATTTTCTGCTATGATATGGAGATTGCAAGTGTTTCAGGATGTGCAGTAAACGTCAAATAGATCTGTGAAGGATATCAGATATGTGAAGTGTCAAAATGAACACAATTAAATGGCTTTGTTTGACGTTTTAACCATCATTATTTCCGCCTTACAAACATGTGTCGTTTCTTATTTTTGCACGTCTTGTTATTCTTGTTTGATAGGATCACACCAGGAGTCGTTGTCACAACTTCTGTGTGCTTGTAAACTTGAGATAAAAAGCGCTTGTGTCATTCTGACCATTTAAGTATGTTTTCATTAATTTCTCTGTCTTTATTTTGTCTTTTCAGTGATGCATCTGCAGGAAGGACCATGTGCACCGGTGGTCTGCGTTCTCTGCACTTGCCGGCTTGCAGATAACCAGTAACATGAGGACCGGTGGAGAATGACATCTCATCCTGAGGATTGTTACAGAAAGCCAGACAAAATGAACGGGGCAAACCGATACGTGATCATTTATTTAGTGTCAGTGATTAGTTTCTGTGCGACAGAGGCTTTGAACATCTCTGCGGTAGATGGAGACGGAATAGAAAACGCGACCGAGGCAGATGGAGGCGGCTCAGTTCCCCTGGTGCTCACCAAAGTAAGCCAGATCATCGCACGTGAGGGGAACTGTGCTTTAATTGACTGTAATATCACCGGCGACCCCTTTCCAAACATCCAGTGGTTCAATTCGCACGGGCACCTGCTCGACACTCAGAGAAGTGGTACGTTTACAGTAAAAATCCCCTTCAGACACCAATGCATTCTCGTATATCACTGGGCCAACACTTGGTCGCTTTATTTGATTCTGTTGGTGTAATCCATTTACACGAGATATAAATCTGATCTACTGTTCCCGTACTATACGCACATCATGTAATTGAGTTTACTTACATTATAATCGCGTATGGCCGCTGTAAGTCGTTGCTCCAAGTGAAAATGCATCATATTGGGTATGTGAGTATGTACAGCAAAACTAATACTTTTATTATTACAACCCTTTTCAAGAGTTTGCATTAGCATTTAAATGTTTTCGTCCCTTCGGCTCACCAAAGTTGCATCAATTTGATATAAAAAAAAAACAAAACAGTAATAATGTGAAATATTATTACAATTTACTATGTCTTCTATTTGAATATAGTTTAAAGTGTAATTTATTCCTGTGATCAACGCTGAAGTTTTAGGATTTATTTATGTGTATGTACGTTTAATGCGTTATCTATTTTGGGAAAGGCCACCACGGATATTTTCCATTATTGTTCATTACATTCACTCTTTTTGAGATTAATCCGTTATGCAACGAGTTGATCTTTAAATCTGATGATGTAAAACGTGACTCAATCATTTCCAGCTGGATTGTTATAGACTCAGAGTTCCTGATGATGAGTGACTTTTGGAGGATTAAGGATGAGGTCGTGCAAGCTTAGTTAAACGCTTTTACTGAAGTGTCATGGAAACGTTCCTGCCATTCCAGTGATTCTCAACTCTTGTCCCCGGGGCCCACAGCTCTGCACATTTTGTATTTGTCCCTTATCTGACACGCTAGGTTCATGGATCTCTCTCCTAATGAATCAGGTGCGTTAAATAAGGGAGACATACAAAATGTGCAGAGCAGCGGGCCACTGTGCTATTCAGTTGAGTTTGGGGAGTGAATTGGACCGGATGTGTTACTGCGTGAAGAATTAGTGTGAACTTAAGATCATATGATGGGTTTTATCTTGCACAGCATTTATTAAGAGAAAGACACTACAGGCTTCAATATATTATATATATGTATGTGTGTGTGTGAAGGAAGTTCAGCCAAAACATTTTCACATTTAAGGAAAGAAAAAAGTACAACATTGTGGTTAGTATTGTAAATCTGTCTAGCAGCACACTTAAAATAAGCAGCACTTTGGCCTAGATTACATCAGCTGAAGGAAAGCTACATTTATTAATGCTGTTCATTCATTTAAAAGACCAGGATTTCACATTATGAACGTAAATATAGTATGCATACTATAGCCAGCTGCTAAAGATCAAATGATCTTTCTTTACTTACATAATGCATTGCTGAATTGTTTCAAAAAGGTCAGATTAAAAGACCTCCGCTTGCTGCCAGTAAGTAATGCTATGGTGGACTGGTGCCATGAATGGAGTCATTGATATAGAGGTTCTAAATTCCCATCAGCTCTTTAAACGCGGGCGGCTTGTGCATTATGTATGTGCGTGGACGGTTTAAGCGTTTCTGCACAAACAAGACAGAAACTGACCTCGGATCAGTGTCTTTATCTAAATGCATGTCTGTGGGTTATGCAAAGTCGAATAAGCATGGCCGCGTTTGTTCACGGAACTAGCCTTTGTTTTGTACTTTCATCTTCGAGGAACCGGGTATACAGAAAGGGTGTTTGTTCACATGCACCAGTTACTTTGGAGGCATGTGCAGTCTTGTCTTCAGCTGTGCTCTCTGTATATGGTGGAAAGGTCGTAAATTTTTTACGCAAAACCTGATTTGCACACCTAGATTTTTGCCTTTTTTATCAGTTTCACTTTGCATGTAAACTCCTTTATCTGCTTGTTCAGTGTGGACATTTAGAAAAATGGGAAGCATTCGTTCAGGCGTCTTGATTGTGATGGGAACCGATGGTGGGTTGCTTTTTTTCAGCGGTTTTGCAGATGGGTTAATTCCTGGATTTATTCATTTGTCGTGTTACTGGCATCAGTTCTAGATCTCTGATCTTAGGTGATAATGAGGAAATGAGTAAGCCATGAGCAAAACTGCAGAACTGTTTTAGTGCTTATTGCTTTGGCTGAGCAGAAATGATGGGTTCAAAGGGTACAAACATTTCTACTTGTTTCTTCACGTTTTTAGCAAGAGAGCACAGATAGGCACTTCTGTTTTCAATTCACTTTTTTCCTATGCTGTATTATGCCAAAATTAATTATTTCCAATAAATGACCCTTACTGACCACGTAAAACCATAACAAACAATGGCTGGTCACTGACGTGTTTTATCTCTTTTTATCTAATAGTCCTTCTTGGGAAGTCTTTGGGACAGCCTCAAGTGCATTCAGATCACTTCAAGGTTTAAGCAAGATGGCCACGTACCTTTTTTGACATCACCATTTTGTGGATGTAAAGTGGAAAATGGTGAAGCATGGGAATTTGGAATTTATTACTACTCTAAATTGAATGGTTATATTTTCTATTGCTATTGTGACCATTTTATAATGACCATTTGCAGTCTCTTAGACAAAGAGAAGGGATATTTATGTAAAAAAAAAATTTAAAGTGTTTTTTTTATTCAAAGAGTAGGGTTGGGTCGATAGACGATGCCATCTTCCATGGCCGATAGACATCACAATGCTGAGCCGGCATTGCGATGCCCCACCCCGCCGCAGCAGGAGCAACCAGCTCGCGAAAAACACACTTAATCTATGGCGGCAAATCTATGCCATTAATACGCGAGCACACCACTGATGCTGGTGAGCGCGGTAAATCATTTCCGCGAGAGGAAAACGGATGTAGTAGATGTGTCATCCGCGCGCAAGTCAAGCACTCGTGCAAGATCACTCCTGTGCTCAATCCTCTCTCACCTGCTCGAACACTTGTTTTATCAGTTGTGGGGCGGGGCTTGGTGTTTTAGTTACAACTAACCCCACCCTCCCCCGCCAGATGTCATCGTCCATCGCGATGTTTCACATTAGACATCGTACCATGCCAAATTGTTCGACATCGCCCAACCCTATTAAAGAGATTACATTTTTAGTTTTATTCTAAGACTGTGTGTAAAAAAAAAAAAAAAAAAAGGTAAACAATCTGATTTGTCTGTGGTGAGTGTCCTCAGTGTGTCCTGAAGCACACGGCGGTATCCTACGTGGGCTGATGTCGATTCCCATTCTCTTGACCAGGCCTTTCCAGACTTGGTCCTGGAGGGCCGGTGTCTGACAGAGTTTAGCTCCAACAACTGCACAGATGATTTTAACATGCCTTGTAAGAGCTTGATCAGCTGCTTCAGGCGTGTTTAATTAGGGTTGGAGCTAAACTGTCCAGGACAGCCCTGCTCTACTGTGTAAACATTGTATTAACTTATTTTGCAAGCTTTTTCCGTTCTTTCAATTGCTTGATGTATATGTCGACATTCTATGTGTCTATTATTGTGGAACCCGCGAGACATAACAAAAACACTGCAGTTTCGATCACAGCGTCCTTAATCCTCCTGTTGTTAGCGATTGTTGTTGAACGCTGTGCACAAATGCAACCCTTTAAATGGTACTTGGATGATTTTGCGCAAACGATTTCCCATTACTTTAGTACTTTTAGTTATTAAGTTTTTTGATTTTTCTGTCTTTTTCTGCAGATGGTAAATGGTGGATTCTGGATGATGGCATCCTCAACATCACCAGCATCACGTTCGCAGACCGCGGCAAATACACCTGTGTGGCCTCCAACACCCACGGCAAGGCCAACTGCACGGTGACGCTGCGCGTTGTCTTCACCAATGGAGATATGGGCGTGTACTACATGGTGGTGTGTCTGGTGACCTTTACCATCATCATGATTCTGAACATCACTCGCCTGTGCATGATGAGCAGCCATCTGAAGAAAACGGAGAAGGCCATCAATGAGTTCTTCCGCACGGAAGGTGCCGAAAAGCTCCAAAAGGCCTTCGAGATTGCGAAGAGAATTCCTATCATTACTTCAACAAAAACGCTGGAGCTGGCGAAGGTCACGCAGTTCAAGACCATGGAGTTTGCGCGCTACATCGAGGAGTTAGCGCGTAGCATACCGCTCCCGCCGCTGATCACCAACTGCCGCACCTTCATGGAGGAGATCCTCGAGGTCGTCGGTGTGGAGGAAATGAGACACACTTTTGTCCGACAAGCGCCCGAGAGTCTCGGCGGGGCAGCTGCAGGCACTTCCGACGACGTTTTCACGATCTTGCGCGAAAGAGAGCAGGCGAGGGAGCGTAGTGATTCTCCCGCCGCAGACTCTGACGACGCGTCGCTTCACGAGCAGCCTCAACACATGGCCATTCAGGTCTCTGTTCATCCGCCGCTCGCTGCTGCAGGATGCTGTAACATAGAAGCTCCGCCTCTCTCCAAAATAGCCGCCTCTCCACCCCCATTGGCTCAGCTGCCTCTGGAGGCGGAGCCCGAGGAGAACGAAAACAAGCCGGAGTCTGTACAAGAGGATGATGCTGCACAGAAAACCCAAGTCATTTATGAAAGCCATGTGTAATATCCTGAGGGAAGGATAATGACCTCGCTATGCATTTTCTTGGGGAAACAAAAAGGTCAAGATTTAGTTTTTCTTCTCAGAAGTTGCTTTCTATTAGTCATCTTAGGTAAGATGAAGAATAGCTGTATTCGTGTTTGGGTGAATCTCACAAAACTCGTATTTCTGAGTCATATTTTACCTTAGTAAAATAAAAAATTAAATTAAAGTGTAAAATAAATGTTAATAAATAAATGTATTGAATTTTGCGTAAAGAAAATAAAGCCAATTTTCCATAGTTTCTGCACGTGGTTGTGATATTTTAATGAGATTAACTCTAAATATTTGGAAGATAAATGTTATTCATAAAATGCTTGCATTACTGTACAATAAAAAAAATTAATAAAAAATAAATAAATATATATTTGCATCAAAATTCATCCGGCTACATATCTTGGTTGTATTTATGATGACTAAATTAATTTGAGTTGATATGAATTTAAACTGAACAGAATATTATTGTTCTTACCGTTTTGCAATTATATAAAGCAGTAATATTTGCATTACTTTATTTACAATGTTTATTTTATTTGTATGTACAAAATGTGCCTAAAATATGAGAATTCCCAACAATTATTAATTTTCTTAGAAATTATTATTTGTCTTTAAAAATTGCTTATTTTGTTTATGCAAAATCTTTACATTTTGGGGTAAGATATAGCCTCGTCGTTCCTTTGTGAGATTGACCGGTGTAAATTATATTTCCCATGACAATGAAAACTCATGCTGAATGTATTTTGGGCAAAGTTCTCTATTTATTTAGAAAAATTCAGGTTTGCAGATTTCTTTTTCTTTTTTTTTTGTTTGCATAGTTTCCAGAAACCAGGGCTCTCGAGGGATACAAAGCTCACATCTTAATCGTCAGACAGATAGTCCTGTTGGATGTAGTTACAGATTATCCATTTCACAAATGAATGAGAACGTACGACTGATTCATACATTAGGCTGAAAGTAAAACACTTAAACCGCTTGAGGCTGAAGTGCATTTTTCATTCAACAATCCAACATTTTTGAGAATATTTCTGAAGTGATGTGCACAGTAATGTCGAAGATTTCGCTCCCTCTTATAATGCATGAAGAATGCATGTGGATCTGTTTTCAGTGCTGGACTCGGAGAGACAAAACTTTTGTTTGTGATCTTGTCTGCTATGTGTTATTTATCCTCTGTGTCAGGTAAACACGGCATCGACACTTTGAACAACATTGGAGTAATTTCAGTTTGAGAGAGGCATTTTATTCAATTGAGTTTCCACTGGAGTCTTTATACTGTTACTGTAATGAATGATAGTATTATTAATTTGCTAGTAGTACTACAGTAAGTATTGCTTTTGATTGCTGATGCACAACTAGGTTTTGATCTTTCTAGTGTTTGGGTTTTATTTTTACCTGTCTTTTCCCGCTTTTCTTTATAACGGAGCCCCGATAATAATGTGTAATCCCTTCTGATGTCCCTGAAACACGCATACATAGTTTTGCTTCTTAAAAAAGGCTCACCTTTTAGTTTGAGTGCAAACAAGTTATTCTTTGATGTAAACTAGCTTTATTTGGGTAGTAACCTAGCAGTCCTCTGCACTGCTGATATAGGTAAACAGGTTAAGTAGTCATTTCGAATGTTCCTGGCGAAGCGATGGCCATTGTGTTCTTCAAAACGCTGTTTTATATAAGTAGTGAAATAAAGCTGCAGTGTACCCATGATTCCCTGTGTGTCTGTCTTCATTCACTCAGATCATTCTGAGAAGCCTTTGTATCAGTAACGTTTCATCACAACGCTTTGTAGGCACTTTGTCTTTCCTTGTCTTCAGACGTTGGAATTATATTGACGGAGCAGATTTTAAAGTTCGTGTTCAAATAAGTTGTTTTGAGTTCACAACAGCCAGGCGGCAGTGGTGCTGGATATTCAAGTGTTGAAATGCTTGAATTAAGCGCTCTATTCAGATATTTGAAGTGCATTAGTAAGTACTGAGCTGAACGCATTATTGAACTCGGCCCTGTTTGAGTTTGTGTGGGCAAGTGCTTACTGATTAGCATGTGCGAATGTTCGTTTGAACTATGCTGTCGGGAAACACCGAATCGTTGAACTATGCTGGTAACGACGGAACTTGCGACCATAGTAGGCTAACTATGCCTTTGGGAAACGCATCCTTGGTTGGAAGCGTCTAGTAATCCTAAAGACCTTGATTGGCTGGATCAGGTGTGTTTAATTAGGGGTGGAGCTAAACAGTGCAACTGAGTTTGAGACCAGTGTTTTAAAGTGCATATTGCAGGTTGACTCCAGTGAGTCAGTGTATAGAAAAATCATGTAGGAACTAGATTTTCTATAAAATATACTTTAAAGTACGCCATTCAGGCTTCTGGAGCCGTTTTTGTGAGAACGTTTTATTTCCGCATCTGAAAATCGCCAAAACCGGAAGTGACGTAACGACAGGTAGAGCGGTCAATGTAAACAATAGGAAAACAATGGATCGCAATGAAAGTTCGTACGCCGAGGAAATGTTAAACGTATTTTCACACTCATGTGATGGACCACAGCCATACAATTATAAGCCTGCTATGCTGCCGAGAGAGCAGGGACAGACAAACTGAGTTATGATGTGAGGAAAACCAGTGGAGGACAGGGTAGGTGTCTTAGTGTGAGAGACCAGTGTTAGCTAATGATATATAACCAGATGTCATTATGTCAGCAAAGCTTGTATTGGTCAACTGAGTATTGATACTTACCAGTAACAAAATTAATTTTTTTTAACAGAAACTAATAAGCATTGATCAGGTGTATGTCCATAAATATCCGTCCACACAAATATTACTGATATATAGTTTTTTCATCACCGCAGGAGAGGGAGAGAAAGAGAGAGCGAGGCAGGGAGATAAACACATTTTTGAGTCATGGGTGCTTGTGTGGGAAATGTGAGCCCATGGTCACAGCTGAGGAAAGTCAGTGCTGCAGGGAGTTGGACGCATACTGGGCCTTAGTGGAGAATATGACCCCCACACTTGATGTGCAGTGCCCGACTCTGCCCTAGGCATACTCATGTCTGCTGGCCTGGAGAGGTCCATGTTCCCGCCTTAAATGCATATAGACGATCTGTAGCATGTATGGGTTCAGACAGCAAGCCTCAAAGCCTGGGTGCAGAGATAATATGCTAGATACTTGTGTGTAGTAATAGCCAGTGTTGGGGAAAGTTACTTTTAAAAGTAATGCATTACAATATTGCGTTACTCCCTAAAAAAAAGTAACTAATTACGTTACTTAGTTACTTTTTTCAAATCATACTCTACAGCAATAAAAAAAAAAAAAAACAATGCAGCTCAATAGTATAATAATAATATCACAGACATCGCAAAACACAGACATGGCAGATTCTGATGGGATTAAAATTCACCAAGTACGTCTGTGAAACAAAACATTCTCTAACAGCCCCCTGTGAAACTAGTCCCGTCCGAATAGGGCTTTACTTTTAGTCATTATATAGGTAGCACACATATTCTGAATGCCTTTGGCAGAATTCAAATGAGCCGATTTTAATCTACATTAATCTAGAAAAAAAATCTATGCCCACCCCTAGTATTCACACACCGCACACACCGCTCTGTATTTCAGGTCAGGAGACTTGTCAGTCAATAAATAAGAAAACAAAGTAACTGGCGTTTCTTTTTTAAAAATTATATTACTCTAAAATTAAAAAGTAAAGCGTTACTTTACTAGTTACTTGGAAAAAGTAATTTTATTACGTAACTCGTGTTACTTGTAATGCGTTACCCCCAACACTGTTAAATATTTGAATAATAAAACATCTGAATAATTTTCAAAGCCATTCATACCAGACAATCAATACTGATACTTTGTTCCCATCTCCAGACAAATATCGCTACACAGCATATAGGCAAATTGTCCGCTGGGCCTATGGCATTCTGGGCAGGCACATCAGAAAGCCCTTACCTGCATGTGTTTATAAAGGTTTAGACTGGCACCATTTTGACAATCAATAAAAGATACAATCACAAATTGCCTGTGTAAAAAAAACTTGTTCTCTGCTCAGTTAATTCAGTTCAGTTTTTTTATACTAAATCATATCATAACGAAATTTCTCTCATAGCACCGTTAATACCCAACTCAAAACACAACATTGCAACTGTTAATATATACATATATACACACATTTTATATATCCTCAAATTATTTATATTATTCTCTATTATTTCTTTTCTTTAAAAAACATTTTTGAAACCACACTAGCACTCTTCTTAACGTGTGTTAAATCGCCAATGCTGTGCTAGATACACGCCAACAGCTCTTCTTTAGTAACGCTCTGGAGGGATCTGGAAAGGCGAGCAGGTGTAGTGGAAGACAGGACAAAACTGCGTTCTCGAAGAGCCTGTGGTGACCTGGAGTATTCCTCTTTTAGAGACTCCATGAGGGCTGATGCACATGCTGGGAAAAGGAAGCAAAAGTTTAGATCACATTCATTGATGACTAATGCTCTGACACCCGTAATGATATTTAGGAACTGTCTAAAACTGCTAACCGTATGATGGCTTTTCCTTAACAGGACGTACTACCCAACCGCCTTTGCGGAACCTTGGGTAGTGGACCGCATAACACACCTCACCATCACTGGTCCGAGCAATGTCTCTGCTGCCATTGTGGTTGAGGTGCAGGGCTGCCAAGAGAAGTCTGCAGAAAAAGTATCATTTGTGCCCATTACAAGTTGTGTGAATAAACCCAAAAGTAAAAACTTTTGAACAACAAAAATGATATATTTTTCTTATAGTCTGTAAAGGCAACGTATAAAAATGGTCATTACTCATCTACAGGACAGAAAAGTCAAACAGTCCCCGTTAATATGAAACATGATAATAAACATACGATTGCTACAATATATTTTTTTCCGGTATATCGCAAACAAAAAGATCTCCCTAGCGGTATGGGATTGTTCACACATTAACAATCTTTGTGCAGCTTTGCTTACACAATTAAAGAAAGTTGGGCTGCTGTGTTTAGCTGCATTAGTTTCAGAAAGTACTTTTTTTTTTACCATCAAAGCCTAATAATCACACCACATAACAATAAATGACAAATTAGCTATGCAATAATATTGGTTAATATATAGTATACCTATAATATAATATTAATATAGCTATGTTATAATATTAGCAAACTGTGTTTACCAGTTATGTCTTCTCATATGATATGGTAATGTTTTTGCACGGCTTAAAATGTATTGATAATGCTTAACGTTACAAGCTAGCTGCGGTGCTTTGCTACAACTTATGCACATCTCTTTGCTTCTCCTTACTAAAATCGTTATCTTCACAGATTTGGTAATTGCCAAACGTTAAACAACAACAACAACAACAGAAATACTTACAGTGCATAGTTGACGTTTTCGTTGAGCTGAATCTCTGACGGATCTGTGACCATCACTTTTCCCGCCGGCGGCCGAACCACATGCGGACGATGGCGGACCCGATGAAGGTGTTGCGTGCACCGATGGAACCGCACCAGCTCTGAGCCTCACTTGGTTCTTGCTTCGGCATCCCATATTAAACTGCATCATATCGCCGGGTGATAATCGTCCGGTGTAAAGTGAGCGCTACACACCACCGCGTTTTTTGAAGCAGATGCAGAAGTGAAATCCTGTCTCTTCATCTGCACAAAACGTACCCAGGCAGGGAAGATAGCACCATCCGTTTAGCTGTTGGGAAACCTGTGGACTCGATGTCCTGACAGGCTGAAGTTTGTGCAACCTCCACAAACACAATAATTTACCATAACTATGATAAATTGAAATACGAAAACTACCGAAAACACACTGACTCACAACCGTTCCTACTGAATACCAACCTGCTCTACACCAGAGTTGCCAACTTTTTTCAATGAAAAGTAGCTAAAGCCAGCTTGAAATGTCACTAGATGTCGCTAGATGACGTCATACGACAATTTGCATATTCATTACGTCAGTGCGTCATATTATCTTGCTTC
>JAUMHG010000043.1:1478189-1489450 GCA_032359395.1 Enteromius anoplus | reverse complement strand
GGGGGTGTACATCATAAAACTCAAATTGCAATAATGATGGTCTCAAAATGGGCTTTGTTTCTATTAAACAAAATGTAATTTATTTTGGGATGAAATATGACCTGGCCATTTCTTCGTGGGATATATCCGCCTGTTTTTAGATAGCCGTCAGACGTGGATAAACAATTTGAGATGTTTAAATTGTTTAAAAAAAAAAAAGCAGCAGACACTTTAATAATCACGAAATGTGAGCGCACAAGAGTAAATGGCAAATCGAAACTGCCCTGGAGCCAACATTCACCAGTTTAAACATTAATGCTTCTTCGCAAAGCTAAAAATAAAAGCCGGTCAAGTCACATTTTCTTTGATTTTCAAACTAATAGGAGTTGCTTAGTACATTTAAATTTATTAGCCAAGATAGCAGCTGTAAAAGAAAAGCGACTTGGTTTTTCATTCCTCATAAAGTGTGGGCACTACAATCCCATTGCGCTTCAGACTGGCCCTCGTAGTGTTGAGACTGAAGACGATTCACACCCTGTTCTCCTCCCAACATCCTTCGCTAGGTAGATTTGATGCTTGATCTTGAATACATGATCTTCATGACGCAAAAATCAGTTGGACGGACAACGTATGCATTACACTTTTCAGCGCTTCTTGGGTTTCTTCACAGCATCGGATGCCGACTGGAATGTTGGGGCGTGCTCAAACAGCATCTCGTTCACCGTCTTTCGTGTTTCTCTCACAAGTAAACAACGTGGACAGTGCATTTCAGGATGTGGTTGGGCAGTGAGGGTCACGGGCGAAGGTCCCTCCTCGCTTTGTTTACAGCGGTTCATCTTGACCTTTCACCTCTGTAGGACGCGTTTTCTCGGGCAGGAGGCTAAGAGGTCAAACAAGCAGGTGTCTCGGGTGTTTCTGCATGCGCGTGTGAGAGTTAGTATAGCGTGTTAGCGTTTGGACAAAGTTCCTTCACTTCTCTTAAAACTCTTGAAGTTATTCAAGCAGCCGGGCTCTGCCTCGAAAGACTCGTGTTGGAGTCTTGTGCAAGTATCCAGAAGACGTGACCAGGGTGGGGTCCCGTCTGGTGTAGTGTTTTTGTTTTGTACTTGGTTCAGGGTACCGTAGGGGCGTGTGGTCAGAGCGATGAGTTGTCCAGTAAACGGACCTCCTCTTCACTCTCATCTTCCTCGTAGCGGGAAGAGGAGGACGCTAGTTGAACATTATGGACTCGGGGTCTTGGTTTGCCATCTGGGCCATATGACGGAGGATATCTTTTTTTGTAATAATACCAAGGAGGCGTCTAGAAAAAGAGAGACAGAAAGAGGTAGAGAGATTTACTAGTGCATTTCTGACATGTTTGCAGAGCACTGACATCTTCTCTCGCCAAGCTTTGCTAGGAAGTCTCGACGAAATGCATTTTGTTTGAGTCTATACTCGCTTCGACTCCAATTTTGATGACTCCATACTTCAGTCTTGGCGACAGAGAGCTGACAGTCTCTGGTTTAAAGAAGGGCAGAGAGTGTGGAAGACTATGCTGTGTTACTCAGGGCAGGAAACGCTAGGTTATTTCTATGAGCCGGCAGCACCTATACAGTGAGAAGCAAGTGTTTTTCGAAAAACCGAAGTGAAACAGAGTGAGTGAACGCCTCCATCTCATCCACACACTCTGGCCTTGGAGAACAAGAAAGTGAAGTTATTTTTCCAACACAAATTCAAGAGCATATTTAAAGGATGTACAGAAGTTGTGCGTTTCGTTTGTTTACAGTGTTGGGGAACGTTACTCGGAAAAAGCATTACTGCGTTAGTTCATTGAAAGTGCCATGAGCGTTACATTAGTCCACTCCCAATAAAATAAAGTCAGATCACTCGTAGCTGTTACACTACTATAATAATTTTTTTTTTAACTATTTGTCCATTAAAGTGTTTGTATAAAGCCATGTTGTTGCCACTGTTGCTTTTTATGTAACGTGCTACTTGTAACATTTTACCTGTAACCATATTTTAATAAGTATCTGTAACTAAATGCTACTTTTACCTCGATTATAGCTAGGTGTTCAGCAAAATATCACGTGCAATATAGGGATATTGCTGGTAGGTGCTACATTATGACCAAAAAAAGTATATATTTAAAAAACATCAAAAAAGTGTTACACCACAAAGTAAATGTGCGCATTTTAGTGTAACCTTCTCCAACTTTTATATGTTCATTAGTTAAGTTGATAAAAGTACTATTTTTTATTCACGCTATAATGCAATAATGTGCATAACTAGTGGCATTACCTCTAAATGAATGGGATTGTGTAACACAGTAATTGTAACACTTTACCGGCATAATTTTTTGTATAAATGGATAAATGTCCGTACCCAAAAAAGTTACAGTATAGATGTTTAACAGACTGTACGGTAGCGTTACAACATTCTTTTTTATTACCTTTTTGGTCCCACTTTATCTTAAGTGTCCCTAATACTTGTGTACTTCCATAGTAACTATATGTGTATGTACTGTAATATGTAACCACACTGTAAGTACACACCGCTACATAGTATCTCCAGCTGTAATATTTCTGTAACTACACACATGTAACAACCCTCAGAATGGTGTGTGTGTATGTACAAATGTGTAACAGGACATTGGTAACAACACTTTTTTTCACTTCACTAAGTATTCATGTAACATTCATGTAAATTGCATAGCTACATTTAGTAACAGCAGTATGTATAAGAATATCTGGAACAGGGGGTGATCAGGGGGTGTAGTTGGGTAGGTTTAGGGATATGTAAAGTTGGTGGAGTTGGTGCACCTCTGTAATACCAGTGTATAAACATGGTAACCCCTCTGGAACTGCCCAGTTAATATAAAGTGTAACATTCTGGACACCAACCACAATTTATAAGTAAAGCCTAACTTACTGCCAGTTGCTGTGTAACATCAGAGTAATTACATGCTAAATCCATAGCAACTGTCTGTTTAATATATAGTGTAACACTTTATTTACCAAAAAGTGCTGTTAGTCCTGTTACACATTTGTACGTTCATTACCAAAAAGTGTTGTTACCAATGTCCTGTTACACATGTGTACTTACACACACCATTCTGAGGGGTGTTACATGTGTGTAGTTACAGTAATATTACCGCTGTAGATACTATGTAGCGGTGTAACTGTGGTTACATACTAGTTACTATGAAGGTATACAGGTATCAGGGACACTTAATATAAAGTGGGACCACATTTTTAAAAAAAATATTACAATTTTTACAAACTTATTTTTTTTGCACCACATTGCTACTTTTTTCTTTTGTTATTTGTTTATGTATACATGCGTACAAGTATGTTATATACTTACTGTATTTATAATTTTTTTATTTATTATAGCATTATAGAGTGCATTCAAAACAGTAACACGTTACTTCTGAAACACCTGATTATGTAACGCTTCACCCCAAACACTTATTTCTCTCGATCACATTTTCAATTAAACTGCAAGCTAACTTTGCATATGCTCTTGATTTTGCTTCAAATTTAAAGGGGATATAAGCTTGATGACAGTTTGTATCACAGAACAAAAAAAAAGGTGTGACAATTTTGACGAGAGCCGGGATTGCGAGAGTCCATCCAAATCAGAGGCATGAAACGCTCGTGAAATGATTGTCAAACCTTTGTGAAATGCTCGTGAAATGCCTGCAAGATGTTTGCGAGAGGAAGAAAGTGAAGAGGTTGAACGTCAGACAAGGTGTGGAACTTAAGGGACTGCTGACTACAAGTGCTAGGATTCCAGAGTCACACCAGATCGACATGTAACAACACAGCATCCTAGGAACAGCTACTACGACTACAGAGATGAATAGATATGTTGGTGAATGAGAAAATAGTCCGCTACACATGTTACTCGCCAATCGTTTAAGGGCGGAGCTGCGCGAGGGGTCAGATGTCATCGATCTGTAGCCCAGCGGACGCAGACCAGGCGCCCCCGAGAGGAATTTAGCAATAAACAAAAAGAAAACAAACAAAGAAATCAAATTCAGATGAAGGACATCACGGCATGTGTATTAGATGTGCTTTGTGAGTACACGTGCACAATGCAGAACTCAAAGGGAGGGGGGCTACATAAAGGCGCGTTTCAAAGACGCCACGGCTAATGCGACAGACTAGACTATCCTGCAGGGACGGCCGAGGACAGGAGCAACAATCTGAGTGAAAGCCAATCTTACGAGAAACGTGATGTCTGCAGAGGAAGCAGGGTCCAAAATGCTTTCAACTACGTACTATATTAGTCTTACGCTAATGTCAGCGTGGCCATGACACCAACGTGAACTTCCTTAAAGGAACAGTTCAACCAAAACTGAAAATTCGCTGGAAATGTCCAAGATGTAGATGAGATTGTTTCTGACACAATAAGAACGGCACAACGTTCCAAACCGCTCCAGGCCATCCGTGAACATCTTGTGAAGCGAAAAGCTGCGTGTTTGGAAGAAAATGCTGGATTTACATCATTACTCGACAAATATACACCTTTGTTTACATTTGTGTTGCCCGGCAACCACTTTGCTGGAACCACAACCATTTCTATAATGGTTTTATGAATAGCAATACAAGTTTTTTTGCTTCATTTAATATTGTGAAATATATGGAAGCCCTGGTTTACAGTCAATATGTATATGTACAGCAAAGGAGGTTTTAGCTACTGTTAACACCTCTAGCTGTTAGACATTCACTGGAAGCCACGGCTTCACGGGGCTTGTTGCTTTAGTAACACTTCCTCCGATGAAAAGTTGTCTCGTCTGAATATGAACAGGACAAGCCGCATTTACAAACAAAGAGAGACCAAAACTATTGTAAACAAATAGGTATGTGAGTGGATTTGGATGCAAGAGGACAACAGGGGATGCACTTTTTCATTGGAGGAAACCTTTTTTACGCATCACGGACGTATTTCGGATTTGTTTTCTACAAACACAGACCTTTTCACTTCACAAGATGTTCACTGACGGAGTGGTTCAGATCGATTGTGATGTTTTATCAGCTGTTTGGACTCTTGCAAAGCAAGTGCATAATGCTGTATTTTTTTCAAAATCTGTTCTGATAAAACTAACACCTTAGATGGCCTGAGGGTGAACAAATTTTAATTCTTGGGAGAAATACGGCGTGAAATACACACAAATTGGTGCGTGCTATTTTGGACCCCGCATATACGACCACCTAGAGAGAAATGCTTTCCAAGTTTCGTTGCGTAATACATTTTTGCATTTCATTCCAAAATAAGACGGGTTTCAGAGTTAGGTGGTATAAAAGCTTTTGCAGACATCAGTGAATCGAAATGAGAAGAAATTTATCCAATCGACTTAAAATTGATCTACAATTTGTGCGTTTTATTTATCTCTAACTAGCTGAAATTGCGACTTTGGTATTTTAGGGCCACTATCATCCAGAACGTTTTTTTTTTCCCCTTCACTCAAGTTTCATGCGTCCCTCCTAAGAGGCGGGGTCTAACAGGCAGAGTGGGAGGGGCTAATCACCAAGGGCTCCACGTGCTGCTTGAGCTCTTCCAGATGTTCTAAAATATTCTTCTTTGTGATGATGCCCAATACAATCCTGCAACACACACCGTGACGACCATCACTTAGCAACAAAAATTACACCCACAACTCAAGTACAAACAAATAGAAATCAAAACAACATAAGAGTAACAAGACAACAGAAGCAATATGAACAGAAATTCACTGAGATCATCAAAATAATCATTGCAATTCAACGAACCAACTGAACAGAATTCAACTGTAAATATCAGCCACCACCATGTGTGTGTGTGTGAGTGTGTGTGTGTGTGTGTGTGAGCGACTTTACCGTACAGGAACAAAAACTAAATGGCTTCTGCAGTCAAATTATTTTTTATATCTCTGGAGAAGACACCGTAATTTGTAACTCTGAATTCGGTCTAGAGCCAAAGTTTGATTCAATTAAAATGTACGTTTTTATTACAGCCAACATTAAAATGTTTATATTTTAGGAACAGAAACATAACTATATTATTAAAAAGCTTATAAGAATTCAAATGCTTGTATGCAACCTTTTATTTAAGAGCTGATTATTAAATATATTTGATAAATTAAATTGTATTTATTCCATTTTATTTTCTAATGGCTGGTTATTATAATAACACAGATTTGAATCGGGAATAAGTTATATTTCAAAGTATTTAATGTTTTTGTTTTTTTTTGATCATAAAAAAAACAAACAGACTTTTGAATAGTAGTGTTCGCATAGATGAATCGGTCACAATTAGCACAACAACATGCATTTATAAAATTAATGTTACTTTTACATTTCAGTAAGGTACAGAAGATTTAGGTTTAAAAGTTTAGGTAGAAAAAGGGCTTAATTGTAATGAAAACAATGTTAAAATACAAAAAAGGTTCCTAAAACAGGCTTAATTTACTTTAATAATATAATATTAAAAGAAATGAGACAAAATTCAATGAAGCCGACTGACCTTTAAGACCTAAAAGTTTTTATATATTGTAAATTAATTAAATTTATGTTTATATACTTTTCTTAAATTTGTTTATGAAGTATTACATTTTGCACAAAAAAATAAATAAAAAAATTGTTATCGGCTGGATTTTATTTGGTGTTTTATATAAAGTCAAATTATTTTCATTGCATTCTTAGTTCCGAAGCTTTTGAAAGGTCTGGCACGTACCCAGCAGAGATCTCTCTCTCTATTTGACTCCCTCCAGCTGCAGCCACAGCACACACAAACACATCATGCTAAATTAGATCGGGTTATACCGCATTTGTTTGTGCTCTCTTACTGCAAGGACTGTAAATAACTTGTTAAATAATTTCTTGGTGTGCATTAAAGCCAAGAACGAGTGTAAAGCTTTTGAATGTGCCGCACGAGGCAGAAGAAGAACAAAAAAAACCAATGAAAATCATGAAAATCTCGTGTAGTTAAATAGCTGCGCTAAATTAATAAAACAGTAATAAACTAAATGTTTTTACATTAAAGCAAACTACATTGAACTACAAGTGAACGTCTGATTAAATAAGTTGATTTTGATAAAAAAAAAAAAAAAAAAAAGTGATCAAGTAAATGCATAAATATAAACTATAATCTTTAATAAAATAAAATCATAACTAAAAAGTTTGGCCATTTTAAAATGTCAAAAGTGTACTTCACTTAAAACACAATACTGCCCAAAATATATTACTATTGTTTTTATTATCGCTCACCAAGGCTGTTTTTTTTTTTTTAATCAGAAATACAGTAAAAGTACAGTAAAAAAAAACAGTAATACTGTGAAATCTTAATGAAATCTACAAGAACCGATTTATATTTCATTATATATAATATTAACGTTATTTATTACTCCAATCTTGGTGAACCTAAGAGACACATCGTAAGAGTAATGAAACCAAAACTTGAACTGAAGATAACCTTTAATCTAATAGTTTATACTTACACGTCATAGGACAGTGTGAGACTATTTATTAATTTAAAGACAGATGCTTTTCTGCATCCCGAGTAAACTCACTGTGGGTGTTCAGTATCGTCAGCTCATGAAGAGTGTGTGTAGCAGGAGAATCCTCAGACGCCTCGACAGAAGTGTGTGTGAGTGTGTGCGCTGAGGGGACTCTCATTAGTTTAAACGCAGAATGGGCGGATACTCACCCGTTGTGCGTCACGAGGCACTGGCGCAGACCGAGCTTACGGAAAATGTCCACCACGATCTCCATGGGCGTGTGGTCGGTGACGGTGAAGGGGCTCATGTCCAGGATGCTGCGCAGCTTCAGCGGCCGAGGGCTGTCAGCCGGGAGAGTCGGGGCATGCTGGGTAAAATACACCCGCGAGTTCAGCACTATCCCCTCCTGCTTGCGCCGGGCGTTTTCTGAGGAGATCAAACAAAACAACAAATCTTTCAGCGGTCTACTTGTGGACAGAGAAACTGTGTAATCAATTCTATTGGGTGAATTTCAGGAAAACATCACTGGCTGACATTTTACAACAACAAAAAACATTTGATAAAAAATAATTATTTTCATAGATTTCTATATTTTCAATTACACCTTTACATAAAGACTTCAAGTCATTAAAACATTACGTTCATTAGTTATTTATTGGCCCTAAAATAAATAACAAAATAAATTAAATCAATCTGTTAAATATATATTTTTTAAAAATGGTTTGGGATTTTTTATTATTTAATTTCAATTAAATTTAATTCAGAAAAAAAAAAAAATCATTGGTCAAGGATTCATTAAACACATCAAAAGTGACAGGAAATATATTAGTATAAAATTTTTAATGCTAATAGAAACGCTTTAATAAATGATTGAATAAACATGTTTCACAAAAACATGAAGCAGCACAACATTGGTAATAATCAGAAATGTTTCTCGAGCAGTGAACCAGAATATCAAAATATAAGGATCATGTGACTAAAGACGGGAGTGATGATGATTTATACTCATACGAAACATAACACAGTTATTTTCAATTCTAATAGTAGATCAGAATATTTCTGCGTTTTAACTTTATTTTTAAATCAAATAAAGGTAGCCTTGGTGAGCAGAAGAGACTTCACATGCATGTTTAAAATTCAATTCAAGCCGCCTCAACAGATGAAATGATAGTCGTTCGTGTCATGTCCAGCGCAGGAAGAACAGAAGCGTCTCACCGATGGCGATGGTAATGTCCCGGCGCAGAGCGAAGCCCACCAGCCTCTGCGACTCTTTGGAGACGATGACGGGGAAGCCGTTGAAGCTGGTCTCGGTGATGACGTTCTGCAGCTCGGCGAGCGTCATGTCATCCTGCGTCAGCACAGCCAGCGGGGGGTCGCTACGCCGCGGACGCATCACTTCCCTCGCCAGCGTGGTGTGTGTGAACTCCTCCTTGGCGTCAAGGAAGGGGTACCCGTTCAGACGGATGTGGGCTTCATAGATCCCCTCCCTCCCGAAAGCGTCGCCGACCCATTTACTGGTCATCACCGCCGCCATGAGAGGAACGATGTACTCCAGACCGCCGGTCAGCTCAAACACGATGACCACCAGAGACACCGTCATACGAGTCACGCCGCCTGCAAACACCACAGAGCACATTACAGCAGGGGTGTACGGTTTCCTCTTTGGAAGTGAAAGCGGCCAAGAGCCACCACTGTTACACAACGCATCAACTCACCCAGACAGGCCGCGGCTCCCACCATGGCGTAGAGTCCCGGCGTGATGCAGTCGGCGCCAACCTCACACCACTCTCTGAACAGAAACCAGTCGTGATGATAATACGCCAGCTGCTCCACAGCGATGCCCACGATACGCCCCGCGATCGCCCCGATGGCCATACTGGGGATGAACAGACCCGACGGCACCTGACCACAGCAAACATCAATTCATGCAATTTTTCGTCACACACATGCTCATCTGAAATGCATTTTTTCGACTTCATCAGAAGTGGAGTACTCTCCGATTTCACTGGTACTGCACAACTGTGGCATCACAGCTCTGAAGACTCTGACCTTGAGGCCGAAGGTGAAGATGGTCATGATGATTTTGAAGACGAGAGCCAGGCTGAGCTGCCACATGGCTGAGTAGACTCCGGGGGTGGTGGCAGCGTCTGATCCCGCAGGATACGCCTGGCTGCCGTTCATCTGGCTGCGGTACTGACAGAGCTGAGACGACTCCAGCGGCCCGCAGTCCGTGAACAGCTCCTTGATCAGCTCGCTGGTGTTCTGCCGCGTGTACGGGTTCGGGAACGCCACGATGGCCGTGATGGCAGCGACCGTGATCACCTCCAACACCGGATACTTACCTGAAAGAGAGCCCAAAATCAAAACAAACGCTAGACAGGGTCATTACAGCTAACTGAAATCAACACACACACACCCACTGTATTGCAAATGTAATAATTTAAAGTACTACAAATATTAAAACTAAATAAACTTGCCAAATATATATATATATAAAAATAAAATACAAAGGCAAAACTTTAACTATAATTTAAGAAAATACTACTAATACCAAAAACATTTTTTTAAAATTTTTTTTTAAATGTAAAAATATGTTTTAATACAGTATTTAACACATTTCTTAAAATATTAAATTATATTTTAAGTTTTGTTGACGAAAAAAAAGTGACTATATGCATATTAAAATAATATAAAAAAAAATAAAATCATTAAAAAAAAATAGCTTTTTATTGATAAATTATAAATAAAATGGATATATATTATATAGTGTATTACATTAAAGAGTTAATATATATTATATAGTGCTGTTAAATGATTAATTGCATCCAAAATATGTGTGTTCTATGTATATTTACTATGCATATATAAATACAGACACATGCATGTATATATATGTATAAAATGTTACATTAACATATTAAATGTGTTTATATACAACATAAATATATACAGTAAGTCCAGTTGTATTTTCAAATTTTTATACTATATATATTTAGTTAAAATACTGTATGTACATGCACATATTACATAAAACTTATTTTTAATGCAATTAATCGTTTGACAGCTCATATATATGTATATATTACATATGTATATAAATAATAAAACTCAAAAACTAAAATGTTACGTATAATTATGCAAAAACACAAAAAAAACAACAAAAGGAAAAGCATAAACCTACTAAAGCTTCAACGTAAAGTATATTTAAAACACAAAATGACTAAAATCATATTAAAATAAAATGACAAAAGCACACAACATAATTACTTAAAACTTTCCTCAAACTGAAATATCATCTAGCTCAAAACATTGAGTGAGACTCAAACAATGCAGGTGTTTTTTTAGCGCTGTCGTACCGAAGCGTGTGGACTTGCGTCGGCGGCACCAGGCGATGTTGGCCCGGATGAAGAAGGCCCCCCACAGGCCCCCGAACACCCCCAGCAGGATGAAGGGGAAGAGCTCGAACAGGTACCAGGGAGTGTGGTACTCCACGTAAAACAGCACCAGACGACTGTTCCCGAACGGGTTGATGGAGCGCAGCACGAACGCCGCCACCAGAGCAGCGAAGAACGAGCGCCACAGAGTCTTCAGGGGGAAGTAATAACTCACCTGAGAGAGACACAGTTCATTACTGGACTCAACACAAACACAACTATATAACAATTTCGGTAACACTTTACAAAAAGGTTCATTAGTAAACATGAACTCAGAATGAACTATACTACAGCATTTATTAATCTTAAGGTGCTTTCACACCTGCCTCATTTAGTTCGGTTGAATCGCACTAGAGTTCGTTTTCCTACTTGGTACGGTTCGTTTG
>JAUMHG010000043.1:1442079-1454961 GCA_032359395.1 Enteromius anoplus | reverse complement strand
TCTGATGACGGCTCACTCAGGGCGGGTCTGAGGTAAGACACCAGTTCAGTCTGTGTGACACGCTGCTGTCAATCAACGATTGTGAGTGGCGTCTGTCGTCTGTGTGACGCGACACCCACATGCATTTGAGAATGGCTTGATGTCAGAAGGGGCAACTTATTCTTCTTTTAATTTAATAAAAATACTTGTGGATCTTCATCATAGGGTGGTTGTGTACACACTACCAACACACATTTCAGTCCAAACAGCTCGTTAAAGTGCATGTAGCACCATATGACCCCTTTAAGACACTATAGATGTAATCAGCCAGAAATAATCTGCAACTCGTTTGATAGATTTAATAAGTAAATGCGACTTACTTTTAAGAGAAAAAAAGGCATGCATCATGTAAACGTGCAATTTGTAAATTGCAAAAATTAATCTGCATATTCATCAATGCCATAATTTCTTTATATGGATATTTTTTTCTTAAAGCAAAAAATTCAATTCAATTTATGTGTCACAAAGATAGATCGAATATGAATAATATATACATTTTAAATAATACACATAAATATATTTATAATAACTAAAATTAGTAAATATTTGTTATTTGTAAATCAACTATTAAAAACGAATAAAATATTTTTTAATGATTTTTTTTTTTATATTTAAAAATAAATAGCTATATTCTTATTTTACTAATCAGTCATCAACCAGAAATAATCTGCAACTCGTTTACTACATTTAATAAATAAATGCTAAATTATTATAAATGCAATTTATTGTTAAGGAGAAAAAAATGCATGCACCAATCTGCAAACTAGAAACATTCCCTTGCATGTTCATCACGCTATAGAAATGTTCATGTGCTATATTAACCAGGTCCGTTTTCACTGGCTGCATCAGGTTTCCATTCATCCAGCATGCAGGACGAAATAAGTGTGTGCCAGTTAATGTGCTTCTCAGTTAGTCAAACAACCCGATCATCCCGTCAGTCCCCGGGCGAGCAGCACCCCCCGCCGAGCGGCTAATGACCGAGGCGCATAATCCTCCTCAAAACAAGCGCAAAGATGCTAATTCAATCTCTCTATAAATAGGCTTGACTTCTGCCGCTCCTCCTTTACTAGGACTGGAGGACGCCGCCGTTCCGCGATTCCCAGCAGATCTATCCTACCGGGAAATCGCTCGCTTTAGAGGGGCGTTATATAACAGGTGTATCCCGGAGTACTTGTAAAGCTAAACTGGCGCGCAATGGTGATATAAACGCGCGCGCCGAACGCAACCCAAATACCTAGCCATGTTTCCGCTGCCGCTGTTCACACCTGAGCAGGTGGCTCGGGTCTGCGAGAACCTGGAGGAGACCGGGGACATGGAGCGCTTGGGCCGCTTCCTTTGGTCGCTGCCCGCCGCGGTGCCCGGTTCCGCCGGAGAGCTGCTCAACCGGCAGGAGTCGGTGATGCGCGCGCGGGCGCTGGTGGCCTTCCACGGCGGGAACTTCGAGGCTCTCTATCAGATCCTGCAAAGCCACCGCTTCACTCGGGAGTCCCATGCCAAGCTCCAGGACCTGTGGCTGGACGCGCACTACCGCGAGGCGGAGCGCCTGCGGGGGAGGCCCCTGGGCCCGGTCGAGAAGTACCGCATCCGGAAGAAGTTCCCCCTTCCTCGGACCATCTGGGACGGAGAGCAGAAGACGCATTGCTTTAAGGTGAGACGCGCGGGAAACACCTTGTTGTGAACATGCTTCAGTGCTGGAGTTAAAATACTCAAAAAAAAAAAAACCGTGCCAAAACGTTGGGTTATTTGGCAACCCAAATATTACACTTTAGCTTATATTGACCCATCTGGTGGGGTTAAGACGCTGGGTTGTTTTATTTAATGTAACTAATTAACAAATATTGTATTGCTGGCTTAAAATGGTCTGGAAAGAAGATGTGTTGCTTCAAAGGTGAGACACATGTGAAACTTCTCAGTAAAATCTGCGACTGGGGCCCTTGTGAGGGAGTAACTAAACAAAAAGTATGAAAAAGTGTGAAATGAGGATGCTGTCGTGATAATGTCTCTTCTAGTCAACATTTGGTGCGAGCATCATTTGCGTTTAAAGCAGTTTTTGGCCTCGGTGCACTCGGTACACAGAGTTTCTCAGCTTCGCAGCATGTTTCTCGAAGCATCCCTGTTTCATGTCATTCCAGACACGATTAGATCAGAGCTCAAAAATCAAATTAATTCATGTTTGGAAATGTAAACTGATATTTCCTATCGACACGCACTACAGCAAAAGTCAGAAATAACTGAATTTAAAACATTTGTAGCTGCTGAAAATACTATTGTTCCACATTTGGGCCACCACTGTGTGTACTTTAAAGTAGCCTACTGTTACGAACCCCTTATAAGCACATGCTTACATGCACCCTTATAAGGTATGCTACAAAAGTGCCTTTCTTCTGAGAGTGTAAAGTTATAAGGACTGAAGGAAGGATATTCTGGACATGTCCACTTGCCACATTTTACATTAACGTTAGTCATAAAAGCTTAGAAACAGCAAAGATGGAAAGAAGGTTGTGCTGTGACCGTACATCCAAACTCCTTCCTATTTAAACTTCTTTGAAGTTGCTGTTAAATGTGCTACAATATTCTTTATTGGCAACTTTAAAAACACAACTTTTTACAGTCTACATGACAAATGCATGCTGAAAATGCAATACTTCATCTGATTATCTGTGCACTTTATTAAAAACACCCTTCTTTTTGTTGCAAAACCTACATTTCCAAACAAAACGTAACTAAATGTTACTGAATCCAGCTGACTATATTAGGCTCTGACAAACAAAGACACTTTAAGGGCCCGACTTAAGTAGAAATAGCTCTTAAAGTGTATTTAAACAGTCAAATGAGGGCTTAATTGCGCTTCATTGTCCATGCGACAATGCAAACGTGGCGTTATTCTCCAGCAGCAATGACTCCTGCAGGCAGAGACCGTCCCGGCGCTTCTTAAGCCTCTTGAGCTCAGGACCACCTGTGGCAGCTAAGCTCTCATTCCCCATCATGACTTTATACCTTTTCACCCTGCTCCAGATTAACTCGCTGCTAAACTGCTTTGCAAAGCCCTCGTAACGACTCCCCGAGTCCGAGATTGTTTTTGCAGAGTGGCCGAATGTGAATTGAAACGGAGAGTGGATTATGAAGTGGTCTGCCTCTGCCGGTTCACTTCACACAGGTGCAGAAGCAGCAAATAAAGCAGAATCGGACGGCAAACGGGATAAGACATGTATGACACAAACCAGGATTGACTTCAGAAGGCCGGATCCCAGAGCAGTGCTTTAAGCCCACTTCTGCCCTTCTAAGCTTGGATTTCCAAGGACATCCCGATGAAAAATAGACAAATGCATGGCTACGAGTGTATAATGTGAAGCGAATTGCAACAAATGAACAGTGCTTATGTAGGAAAGTTCATTTTTGGCTTGAAAAAAGGGGTTCTTTTAGATGTTACACTGCTTTTGCCAGTGTAATGAGACTGATCCTCTTTAGCTATGTTTCTCCAGGTTATAGTGACCTATTAATATCCTGCCCTGCAGACTGATCATTTGAAATGTGCTTGAATGAGATAAATGCTGTTATCCATGCAAAGCTTTTTAAAAGACCTTAAGCTTCACCAAATGTATTAGTAGTGCGAAATAGAAGTTGTTTTGTGTACGTAATATGTGTGTGCACTGTGTATATAAATGCACATGCATGTGTATGTTAAAGAAAAATATGTTGTTTATACATTTAAAATAATTGTATATAATATTATGTGAATATAAATGTATGCATGGAAATATTTTGAAAATATATAGTGTATGTGTACATACAAACATTGTGTGTTTTTTGAATGAGATTAATTCCAAGTAATTAGTTATTACAGTTCATTTCTGAAAATGTGCACAAAGGTCTGATGATTTATGCAAAGAAAATATGCATTAAAAGATGATAATGCATTAAATAATTGATGATAGTAAAGACTTTTGTTATGTTTTAAAAAGATTTCTTTTCTATTTCTGCTCTGAAATCTTTATTCAGTCTGCCCAAAAAACGTATCACAGTTTCCACAAAAACATGAATCAACTATTTTCAACATAAACAATAGTAATACTTTCTTGAGCAGAAGATCTGCCTATTTCTGAAGGATTATGTGACACTGAATTAACACTGGAGTAAAGCTGCTGAAAATTTAGCAGGGACAAATTAAATGTTAAAATGTATTCAAAACAGTTCCTTAAAATTGTAATATTTCACTGTTTTAATGTATATACACTACTGTAACCCTGAAGTCATTGTGATTGTTCTGTGCTTTCAGGAGCGGACCCGCAGTCTCCTGAGGGAGTGGTATCTGCAGGATCCTTACCCAAACCCCTCCAGAAAGCGTCACCTGGCTCAGGCCACGGGACTCACTCCCACTCAGGTGGGCAACTGGTTCAAAAACAGAAGACAGCGGGACAGAGCGGCGTCTGCTAAAAACAGGTACACACACTATTACAGCTACACTGCTAAATTCAAAAAGACAAAAATCCAGGACAGAAGACAGTGCCGTTGAAGCAGTACACAGAGTGACAGAAACAATAATACGGTAACAAAATACAAACTGAACGGAGTATATATGGAATAGGGCTAATGGATGTGGAAGTGGATAAACAGCTGGTGACAATGAGGCAATCAGGGGTGCTTGAAGGTATGGGAAACGAAGTCCAGAACCCACAACAAAAACTACAAAAAGGAACCCTCTGGTGGCTGCTTAGGGCATGACAGCCACGGCGGTGACATTACCCCCCTCCTCAGGAGTGGCTTCCAGACACTCTACAAAGTCTTTAATGAGTTCAGGAGGGAGGCGGATAAGGGGGGAGGGACGGCGGGTCAGGTCCATGTAACGGAAACAGGGATTCTCCAACTGGAGCGGACTCGAAGGATTCCCGGACTGGATCTGGCTCAGAGGATTCTCAGAGGAAGCCATTTTTTACAGTGGTAAAATTGGTCTTGAATAATACAATCCCATCTGTATTTTATTGCTCATTTGGTGTTGTTAAATGTTAAACAAAACTATTCAAATAATTTTCATCAGTTTAAATGTAAAAAAACAAACACTAAATGATAAATGCGGCGAACCAAGGGGCACGAGGAAAAGTCTGGAGGAGGTTCAGAAGGCGGTCAGGTGTCTGGGAGGAGGACGACTGGCAGAGTCCATGGTGGTGATGACGGAGGCAAGAACCAAGGGGGAAACCACAGGGATCTGGAGCAGGAGGAATCCGGCAGGACCAGGCACACTCGAGGAGACTTCCAGTTTATCTGCTCCTCCTCCGATTGCCCCAGATCTACTAGCTCACCCTCAGCCATGGTGCAGAGCTCCTCTCCGCGCTCCCACAGTGGCGAGCTCACAATCTGGCTCTCGCACCTGGTCTGCCATCACAGGCTCAGGTCCCGTATCGCCCCGAGGCTCTGTTGCATCTGTGGCCGATGGCTCGTGGGTCGCGCCGGGTTCTGCTGTAGCGTCAGCCGTGTGTTCAGGGAGTGGCTGCGTGTCGCGGCGAGATGGTGGGCTAGACTCTGGGTCAGGAGTGGCACAGGACAGCAGGTGAATGGCCAAGCCAGTCTCGCCAGTGTCCACTCCACAAAGGCAGCCAAGTCCGCTCTAGGACCATTTTCGGACAGCGGCGATCTGTGCTCAGGTCTCAGGCTTCTGTTGCAGAACGCACAGAGCGCGCCTGAACACAATGATAATCAACTGAAACTTGGTCAGACGGACAGAGCACATGCGGAAATAAAAACAAAGACAGTCCAGGGCGTTGCACAATCAGGTTTGAAGAAAGAGTTTACGGTTTTTGTGAAGTTTAGGCTTACAATCAGTGTTTGGTGCTTGTACATCAGTGTCACTCATCTATCATTTCCTCTGATTTTAGGCATTACTCATGGATAAGGTTAGGTTTAGATATGGTCACTACTACCCGCCCTCGAGTAGTCGAAATCTATATGCATTTCTTTGTTTTGAACACAAAGGAAGATATTTTAAAGAAAGTTTGTAACCAGGCTGTTTTGGGTCACCGCTGACTTCTATAGTAGGAAAAAAAATAATATAGAAGTCAAAGGTGACCAAAACAGCCTGGTTACAAACTTTCTTCAAAATATCCTCTTTTGTTTTTTTAGCATAACTAAGAAATTCATACAATTTGCACTCGAGGGTGAGTAAATGTTGACAGAATTTTCATTTTTGGATGAACTATTCCTTTCCAGGGTGTAGGAGTTTGATTAGCATCTCAAGAGTAAATACTCATCTACCTCTCTCTCTTTTCTCCTCCAGGCTGCAGCAGGATTCATCCCTACTTCCATCTGGAAGCTCTCCAGAATGTTCCTCAGAGCACAACACGCACCTCCAGGGCTCCTCGCCGCACCGCCCCGGGAGCCCGGGGGAGAACAGCGACTGCAGCTCGGGCACGGGGCCGCGGGGGACCGGGGCCTCCACACCAGACATATCCGTCAGCAGCGACAGCGACTTTGAGTCGTGAATAACAACACCAGAGTCTGGAGCGTCTGCTTAGACATGCACTTAAAGGAAAGACTCGATTCGAGGTAGAGAAATGGACAAAGTTCTCAGTCACTCCCTTTTCCGTGTTTGGTCCGTCCCTGACCGAAGAGGAGCTACTGGACCTCTTAAAAGGCATGTGCCAAATTGATCTCTTCAGGTTCATTGGCTTTTTCAATCATTCTAACGCTCAGGTGGCACACAACACAACACCTATCGCACAGAAGGACTATGCAAATTTTGTATTGAAAACGTGTCGTCTAGATCCTCCAGCCAGGCCTTTCATAGCACTCCAAACATGAAACGCTTTGATCTGCTTGTAATGCTGAAAACAGAAGGTAGAAGTAACGTGCTGCTGTATGTTTTATAAGAATGTAGTGTAGCTTGTGTCAGTTGCTTGTGCATTATGCTGTTAGGTCCATTGAACTGTGAATATAATCATGTAGTCAGGATGAATGTAGATATTAATAATAATGCTGCTTACCTTGAAATATGCTGTTAATTTCTGAGCCACCGAACAGTGCTGCAACAACAGCGAGCGAGCAGGTGTCTGTTTTAACATCCGCTTACTGTACGTCTCATCTCAGCGAACAGAGTCACTCAGTCTTTTATGTGCCTACACTTTGAGGACGGCATCAAACTGCATGATGGTCCGTCGTTCGTCATTTCCACGCCCATACTCACCGAAGTCACACGAAGAACGGGACTGTCCTTTTCACTTGTCTGTTGTTATTTTGAAATAAATGAAATTATTTTTGAAGCTAAGAGACTCAAAGTGTGAGTATCAGATGCTAAACGGCGAATAAAACTAATTTGCCATTGTTCAAATAATACTTTTCAAAACCTAAATCAACATTTCAAGGAATTATTTAACAATGAGTAAAATCATTACAACCCTGCACGAAATTCTGATCTACCGATGCATGTTTTTATAAAAAACAAAACATAATTTATTTTAAAACTATGGCCTGGTATTACAGACGGTGCTTAGTCTAAGCCAGGATTAGGCTGTAGTTCAATTAGCACATTTAAGTCATTTTTATAAACATGCTTAGAAAAGAAAAAAAAAAAGCATTACTGGCGTGCATCTTGAGACAAAACAAAGGCACAGATATATTTTAAGATCAGTCAGTGCAGGTTGTTTTCAGTTAAATAGCTTGGACTTATATTTTAATTTATGACTAGTCTAGACTAGTTTTAATTAGTGCTGTCAAACGATTAATCACAATCACATCCAAAATAAGTTTTGTTTGCATAATATATTGTGTATATATAAATGTGCACACATACAACATATATTTAGAAAAAATTCACGTCTATATTTAGATTCATATAAAACTTTTCTTTTGGATGAATCGTGATTAATTATTTGACTGCACTAGTTTTAAAATATTATACAAGTAGTTATCTATTACACATACATTTTCTCAGTTATAAAAAAATATTTTTCCAGTAATTTAAATATATATTGTCTTTTAAAATATACATTATAAAACCAATACAACAGATTTACAGTATGTACTATAATTTCAGTAACCAGTGGTTTTTACTGTAACGTTTTATTGTATGATAAGGTATAGCAACGAACAGGTTTAACTATAAGGTTTCTGCATTATTTCCTATCAAAGGGTTAGTTCACACAAAAATTTTTAATTATTGTGTCGTTTACTCACTTTTGAGGCATCCAATGTGATGAATCCAATCGGAGTTGAAATAAAAAATGTCTGTACCCCAAGCCTTTAATGGGTTTGAAAGGGTGATAGTCATTACACTCAGACGTAGACGTGTAGCAGTCCCGGCGGCACGCCTCTGGGAAATGTAGGAAAGGATACATAACTAATAACTTAAAAAAAAAAAAAAATATATATATATATGCATATATACTATATAATATATAAATAATTAACAGATTTTACTGTAGGATTATTTTTCTATTAAGTGGTGTATATTTAGAGCGTAACTTTTCAAGATAAAAGGTTTTAGTTCAGGGATTTGACCTCTTGCAGGGAAGGCGGAGCTGCGTTCCTCCTCAGGTAAACCGGCCCCTTTAAATCTGACCTCACTTCACAAACTAGCCTGACTGAGACAGACGGGCGTCTACATCCTCACCCAAACACACTGACAGTCCTGCAGCTCCTCTGAACCAGCATGGACAGCAGCGGGAGGAAAGTAGTCGTCTGTGACAATGGGACTGGGGTAAGAGATGCACACGTCAATATTAAACTCTGTATAAGAAATATATCTGCTGCTATAGAATATCACAGCCACACTGTATGTGACCCTGGAGCACAAAACCAGTCCGAAGTAGCACAAGTATTTGTAACAATTGCCAGAAATACATTGAATGTTTCAAAAGTGATTTATTTGCTTTTATGCAAAAATTAGGATGTTAAGTAAAGATATTATTATAAATGCTACATGAAGATATTTTGTAAGGTTCCTGCCATAAGTATATTAAAACTTCAGTTTTGATTAATAATATGAATGGCTAAGAACCTCATTTGGACAACTTTAAATGTTTTTTGCACCCTCTATATCCAGATTTTCAAATTGTTGTATCTCTGCCAAATATTTTCCTATCCTAACAAGCATGTATAAATGGAAAGCCTATTTATTCAGCTTTCAGATGATGTATAACTGTCATTTTACAAAAATGTACCCTTATGAGTAGTTTTGTGGTCAAAGGTCACATTTGTGTTTAAATGAATGTTGAAGGAAACTTGTTATAATTCTGAAACTTAGAACTAAATATATTCCTTGTTTAAAAGCTCCTAAACTAAACTGTTTTCCATGTCTTCAGTGTTGCATGCCTGACGTGGGCTGGTGCAGAGGCCTGTTGCATTGCAGAAATCTGTCTGAACACGTTCCTCGCAAACACTGTTCACTTCACCTTAAAAGGTGGCAGGGGAAAAAACAAATGGCTATTGGCCACAAAGAAGGAAGTGCTTTAAACTTTGAAGCTTGTCAGTGTTGTGCTTCTCTAAGTCATGAGCTAGTCTGGAGGCTGATGATTTGAAACTTAGACAGAGTTTAGTAAAAACAGGGAAGTTAGAGGGAAGTTGGGGAAGGTGCAGTTCTTCAAAACAAGCTGACATCAGATAATTCAGAGCGATGTCTGTGGCATGACCTTACAAAGCTGAAATAGGGTTTGACTTTTACACCACTCTTCTCTCATGATGTCTGCAGTTTGTCAAGTGTGGCTTTGCTGGCTCCAATTTTCCCGATCACATCTTCCCAGCCCTGGTGGGACGCCCCATCATTCGCTCAGATACAAAAGTCGGGAATATAGAGATCAAGGTGAGTTATCCAGCCAAAACGAATAAAAACATATTTAAAAAAAAGAAAAATAAACAATAAAAACTGCACCTAAACAATGACATTACATAAAAAAAAAAAAAAACTGTCAAAAAGGAAATAATGTATAAATACTTAAAACATACGTAAACAATAAAAATGACAAAATAACTACTAAAACTTCAACTAAAACAATAATATTGAAATACAAAGAAATATTAATAAATATATAATGCTAATATGGTATAAGTTGAGTATAAACTACACTAATACACATCATTTAACAAAATCAGATATTATAGATTAGTTCATATTTAGAATAATTCTATTCCTGTTTTTAATATATCTTTTTCAGTACCAATAAGTGCCTTATTTGATAATTATTTCATGCAATATATCCCTTGCACTACACATGATTGTCAGAATCTAAAGTCCGTGTCAAGACAACTTCTTGTTTTATACACTTGGTTATATGCAGTCTTCATATTATCCCAGATTACTCGTTCTGTACTGAAGTCAATACTCTCTCTGCAGGATCTGATGGTCGGTGAAGAGGCGAGCGATTGCCGCTCCATGCTGGAGGTCTCGTACCCCATGGATAACGGGATAGTCCGCTGCTGGGAGGACATGCTGCACCTGTGGGATCACACCTTCGGCCCGCAGCGGCTGAACATCCACCCTCCCGACTGTAAGGTGCTGCTGACGGAGCCGCCCTTGAACCCGCTGAAGAACCGGCAGAAGATCGCCGAGGTCATGTTCGAGACCTACAAGTTCCACGGCATCTACATCGCCATCCAGGCCGTGCTGACTCTCTACGCTCAGGGTAAAGCAGATCACCCCAGAACGAACAGTCTGCATTAATTACTCACCCTCACGTCAAACCTGTAAAATCTTCGTTAATATTGTGTTATCAGAACACAAATTA
This sequence comes from Enteromius anoplus, assembly GCA_032359395.1. Classification (NCBI taxonomy): domain Eukaryota; kingdom Metazoa; phylum Chordata; class Actinopteri; order Cypriniformes; family Cyprinidae; genus Enteromius; species Enteromius anoplus. The sequence continues at coordinate 1,444,213 of JAUMHG010000043.1, read as the reverse complement.
TACAATTTTTGCTGAAATCTGAGCGTTGACCCTGCATAAACACAGCTAGGATACTATGAGTGTAATTTATCCTTCTCATCTCATTGATTACGTTCTGGGATCCTCTCCAAATGATAACTCGGGGCTGCAGAATAAATTAGTGTTGTTTTCTTTGCATGCAAAAAAAGTGTTCTCGCGGCTTCGTAAAATGATGGTTGAACCCCTGACGTCACATGGACTGTTTTACTAATCTCCTTGCTATGTTTCTGTGCGTTGATTGTGATAGGACACTTGCTGTCTATGGATGGCATCTCAGATTTCACCAGACAATATCTTAATTTGTTTCCCAAAGATGAACGAATGTCTTATGGGTTTGAAATGACTTAAGAGTGAGTAATTTTCATTTCTGGCTGAACTGTGCACTCGGAAATAAAGGTACAAATGCTGTCACTGGGGTCGTACCTCTTCAAAAGGTACTATTTTGTACCCATTAGGTTCAAATATGTTCACTTTAAGTGCCAAAATGGACTCTTTAGGTACAAACATGTACCTTTGTAGAAGGTACAGCCCCAGTGACAGCTTCTCTACCTCTATTTCTAAGAGCGTATCTGCTTAAGTAGCGTTAAAAAACTCTTTTTCCAGTCAATCCACATGTGCAATTCTAAGAAATCTCAGGAAATTGACCATTTAAATGACAACCAGAACTTTCAAGGCAGCTGCAGCCCTAAGTTTTAAAGCTGGGATGCTGGTTTAAGCTTGTCATTTACTGGTTTATGCTGGACTTTTGCTGGTCCATAGATGATCATGGACCAGCTAAAGCAACATCCCAGCCTCAAAACATACCTAACCAGCATATGCTTTTTTTCAGGGAGTGTTGTGGCAACTTTATCAATCGGCTATTGTCCATGTTATTTAAAAGGCGGGATTTGAAAAGCACTCATAATCAATCGGTTTCAAAACGCTCACAAAACATGCCATCTAGTAGAGTTTGATCACTGCTTGAATATAAAACTGGTAAATGACATCAGCATAGCCTAGGCCTATTTCAGTCAGTTGTGTTCTATGTCAAGTTTGCAGGACAACCGTTTAAAAGGGGATTTCAGACTTGGCAACCCTGAGCGTGTGTGTTTGTGTGTGGCAGGTCTGTTGACCGGTGTGGTGATCGACTCAGGAGACGGTGTGACTCACATCTGTCCCGTTTATGAGGGCTTCTCTCTGCCTCACCTCACACGCCGCTTAGACATCGCAGGACGTGACATCACACGCTATCTGATTAAGGTGACACTTTCATTTACACTTACTTTTCTTACCATGGAAGCTGAGGACAACCACCTCAATGATTGTTACCAGTACATGTCAGAAGACAGTTCACATCAAAAACCAAAAATGGCTCAGCATTTAGGCTAGGTACACATCCTCGTGTCATCCCAAACTTCTGTATCCTTACTGGTAGTCAGTGGGGTACGATGTTTTTTTTTTAGATTTTACATTTTCATTTAGTTATCTTAGAATAAAGTAAAACTTGAATATAGAGTTATTGTTATATATATTTATATATGTATATATTTAAAAAAGGTCAATTACATCTGGTACAGGTGTCGCCAATTTAAGTGTTAGCAGAAATAAATCTTTCATCCATTATATTCATCCAGCTTTTGCTTCTGCGGGGCTACGCCTTCAACCACACAGCAGACTTCGAGACGGTGCGGATGATGAAGGAGAATCTGTGTTTTGTCGGCTACAACATTGAGCAGGAACAGAAACTGGCCAATGAGACCACAGTCCTGGTGGAGTCCTACACGGTAATACACTTAAAAACACACAAAATACACTTACACTTGATGAAAACAAAGATATTCTTCTCCATTTCAAATTTGGGCCCCGAGGGCGAAACTGCGAATGACAGAAATAGTGCATAACACTTTAACTTTCCATTTGAGATTTCCAATTAAACCATCAATTTCTATTAAAGGGGTCATACAAACCCAATTTTCCACAAGCTATTATGATTCTTTAGGATTTTAATGGAAAGTTTTTTTTAGCCGTATTCACAGTGAAATGTGCTAATTAACACATTATTAGGAAAGGAGATTTACAAAGATTCATTAAAAGACATTATACTCACTGCTTCTGTAGGTGAGGCTGGATCATGAAT
>JAUMHG010000043.1:1425182-1441979 GCA_032359395.1 Enteromius anoplus | reverse complement strand
CTGACAGCCATAATATATATATATATATATATATATATATATATATTAAGAAGGGTTGATTAGCAAAAACAGATCGTGTTTTTTTAATAGTGAATTCCAATAAATCTCAAACAAAGGGCAGTTGGGTTATTTACTAACACAATACAACCCAAAAAACATGATAGCATAATAAAAAGCATGATTAAAAAAAGTTTTCATATATATGTATATATGTACAGTTTATTTGCAAAAACATAACTAATTTTGATTTAGTTTCATTAATCATGTTTTTATTGTGTTAGTTATAAGTTATCATTATTTAATAGAGAAAAAAAACAACTGTAGTTTGATTGATATTAAGTGGAACGCAAACAAACATGTTTTTGCTAATGAACTCTTCACACACACACACACACACACACACACACACACACAGAGTATATTTTATTTGGAGTTGAACATCAGTGCAAAATGCCCGTCCCCTCACCCAAAGAAACCAAAAAATAAAAAAAATTAAAATGCACAAATAATGCGATTGCAGATTTTAAATGAATTGCATTTTTGTAATCATTTAGAAATTCAAATATCATTTTAATTATTTTTCTATTTCTTAATTGTAATTTTAAAGGTGTAAGGCACACAAAACTAATGATACTACTAGAATTATCTATTCAAAGTGTAAGTATTATAATTATTTTTGTGCTATTGGTTAGTCATTTAAATGGGGTATTAATTCTGCTTCAAAAACTTTTTTGTTTGTTTGTAGAAATCCAGCATTTTTTTCCGGACACAAACGGCAGAGTTTCATGCGTACGACCCTGGTTTAAAACTAAAACCTTCCTATGAAACACTCAGGTTTGACACTTTTGGGAATCCCCTTCCTCTCCTCCGTCCGAGAGGGAAATTCATCCTGACTTAACAGCATTTGCCTCCCGGTGTGAGCTGAAGTGTGGGCAGTGTCCACCGTGAGCTGAAACCAGAGCCGTACACAACAGACGATACCAGTGTCTGCAAAACACAACCGGCTGCTTCTTTGGAGTCTATTTACACAAGTATTCACAAACGATCATGATGCAAATGTTCACTACATCCTTCACAGAATGAAATAGTCCGCTTTCTGAAGGATATGAAGGGAAAACAAATCAAATAAACACGGATATCAGGCCGGTGGTGAACAGGTAACAATACAGCCAGTGCAGTTCGAGTAAAACTCATAAAACCAATCAGAGTACTACAAAATGACTGATTCCAGAATCACACTGTATTCACACTGAAGCCTGCCGCTGTCTACACTGGAGGAGCTGAAGCTGCACGCCGTCTCATAACCTGATAGATATATATACAAAGTAAAGGTCAGAGTTATGAGATTTTTGTTTTTTTCAGCAAAGATGCATTAAACTGATCATAAGTGACGCGATGCTTTTATTACAAATGAATGCCGTTCTTTAATTCTGAAAAATAAAATGTATCAAGGTTTCCATAAAAATATATGAAGCAGCACAGCCGTTTCCAGCATTGATAATAATCATAAATGTTTCTTGAGCAGCAAATCAGCATTTTAGAGCGATTTCTGAAGGTCAAGTGACACTGAAGAGTGGAGTCATGATGCTGCGCATCACAGCCATAAAATAAATTTTAATATATACTCACAGAGAAAACTGTTTAATTATAATAGTATTTCACAATAGCATTGTATTTCTGTTTAAATAAAAGCAGGATTGGTAAATACTGTATACAACTACATATTTTAACGCACGATAGATGCACAGTTTGAGCTGTGAAAATGAATTTTTTTTTAAGGTAAAATCTCACAACAAAACTAAGAATTGATGAGTGATCAGATTTTATGTGGCCTTATGCACACCAGTGTCTAGAATGGAATAAAATGTGATATCTGTGTAAGCGTGAACTGAAAGTTGCTGGCGTCAGACTCGTCCAGTGTAAACCGCTCCAGGGATTCAATGCAGCATGCTACAAGCGTCCAGTGCAGACACAGTGCCGGAGTACTCGGAGCACATCAGAAGTGCACGTATATGATGTACTGTTAAAACGTAACTCATTTTTATTTAGGTTTTTTTTTTTTCGTTTATAGTCAACACTTTGGTATTACTCTGCAATGCACACCTCTGCAAGCCGTTTGATAAGTGAGTGCTGAATCTCAGAGCGCTCGGATCTCCCGTTTGGCAGATATTGCTTGTTGCATTATTACCAAGTATCTTGCTTCGATTCGTTTGAAATGCTATTGTGCTTTCTCATGACACGCAACACACCCAAACACAGGAAAATAATCACCATCATCCATAGAACTGAACACGTACACGGCATTCAAATACTTTGCCACATCCACGATCCTCTTGCCACGAACGTGACAGCAAATGTAAATGCAGAAGTCAGTTTTGTGCACCTGCGTCTGTTCACTCCTCGCACACCGACTCGCCCAGGTCCACGGCGCCTCCTCGGGTCAGTCTGCGCATCTTGCTGAAGTCATGGTCGGAGCGGAGGTAGGACAGCGAGGCTCCCTCGTGCGCGGCGAGCTGATGGGGCTGAACGTGGGCCGGCAGAGGACGCATTTCCCCATCGCTCCTCCAGAACAGACAGTAGTGCTGCGGCTCCGTCACGCTGAACAGACTGGCACAGCTCTGGGCTAAAGCCTCAACATTTTCCCCCGTCTTCCAGAGCAGCGTTCGCACTGCACTACGACAGTCGTCCTGGAACAACACTCGCACGAACCTCTGCAACAACACAAACACACACGCCGCTGATTTGGAGTGGCCCGTTATGCTTTTTGAACATGATCTTTCATGCAGTGTGTAACAAAGTATCCTGCAAGGTTTTCATTCTGAAAGTGCACCGTGTATAGAGTCATTGTCTCTCAGAAGAAAGAGTCGACTCTGAATCATTGAAACGAGTCACAAACCGTTTGACGTTGACTCAACATGAAACATATCGCCCGCCACTTGTTGATCTTTTCTCATTGTCCTGACCGAAATTGCAAATTCATTCTTCACCACTAGGTGCCGCTTTTCAAGCATTTACAGCTCACAAACACTGCTTTAAATGAAATCGACCAATCAACCGGAAGGGGTTTGGAAAAAATGAATCAACTGAACATTTCTTTTTAAGCGGTTATCGTCGATTTGATTGCACAGGTATTCACAAATTTGTCACATTATATTATTACAAGATATTACAAGTCCACTCTCTTGTTTGTACACTCCATTTAGGTTATTTCCTGTTATGTGAATGCACGACATAAAATCCACAACACTAAATTATTAAAAACATGAAATAATATACGACAGGAAACATATATATATATATATATATATATGCAGTCTATGGTTTTAACCTGTTTCAGCTGACTATCTTTCTGGGTCTTGGCTTCTTGGCCCCGCCTCCTGCTCCACTCCCTCAAGTACTCTTGAGCCTCATTGGTCAGACTGCAGGTGGGCGAGGCTCCAGGCTTGCTCTGGATCAGACACAGGCTGGCATACACACTCGTCAAATAGTATCCCCCTACAGACAAAAAGCCATAAAAACTCCTCAGTTCGGGGTCATCAACAATTAAAACTTTCTAAAGAAAATTCTAAATTAAAAAAAAAAGCACAGAACTAGGTTTAAAGTGTAGGCAGATCAACTGGATTACATAATTCATAAGACTTCATGGAAGTGTGCATTCACTGCTGGGTTTCCATGGTAACAGCAACTTTTGATTGCCGTTGCTCTGTTCAGGTAGTGTAGCTCTTCACTGGGAATATGGCTATTGAAATTGATGAAGGTAAATGATAAATGATGTGGAAATCACACCCACTTGCAGCTCGGGGCTCATGGTAGGTCTGTCTCGAAAGTTTTATTGTAAAAATCATGAGTTTCCCGATCTTTAGAGCTGGTCAATTTTGAAATGAAGCCGTTTTGAATAACATCTCCCTGTAATTACTGTAAATGTGCATTAGTGTGTCCCTTTGATTCTGTTTCTCTCGGTTTGGGATTCTGTGATGGATGAATGCAGTACCTAACATTATCTTACACGGTAGCATAAAAGTGCTGTCTGCTGATTGGATTCAATAGAAGTGAGTCTAACCAATGGGGATTTTGTATGTGCTCATTTTTGAGCCGAGTTCTCGCTTACCTTCTCCTGTCAGCCATGACGGCTCAAGCAGCTCCATCATGTACTCCGTCTCCAGCAGCAGCTGCGGTATATTACACTGAACTAGCACATAGGACAGCGCCGGCAGGAAGTCCTCAGACCCCACGTCCTGATCTGCAAAGAAGAAATAAGTCCTAAAGGGGTCATGAACTAAGAAATCAAAATTCCACTGACATCTCAGAGAGGTCCCTGTACAATAAATAACATCCTGTATGTTTCAGAAAACTCTCTCCATAGTTCAAGAACAGCTTTTATTGAAGGCAGTTTGTGGAATGTACAGTTTTATGATGTAATAGTGTGGTTAAGCACCACCTCCGCAGAGGAAGATCAACGCCTGCTTCTACATCACTGCCTGTTTAGCCCTGCCCACCGCACATACAGTGCAAATAAGCGAGAGAGACAAACGCAGATCAATGCAGAAGCCAAGTAATACAGAAAAACAGTGCTGAGCGACTAAATGGATTAACTGCTTTATTACGTGATCACTATTGCTTTTTCTTTTAAACAGATCATTTGAAAAAAAAACATTTAGTGCATTTTTAACCTCGCTAGTATCACCATAGCAGAGGGTGTTTACTTCTGAGTCTACAACCTGCCATGCCTTCTGATGAGCGAGGTCAAAAACAAGACAGACAGAGAATATAGAAAATATTTTAACGTAAATTCTTATTAACATTATAAGTGGACCTCTGAGAACAGTGCACTATAAGAAACAGAAGCAGTTCACGACCCTTTTAAAGGGTTCGTTCACCCCGAAATGAAACTTCTGTCATTAACCCTCACGTTGTTTCAAACCCGTAAGACCTTCGTTCATCTTTGGAAAACACAAATTTAGATATTTTTGATGAAATCTGAGAGCTATCTGACCCTCCATAGACAGCAACACAACTGAAATGTAGTCAAACATTGGTAAAACAGTCCATGTGACATCAGTGGCTCAACTTCAGTTTAGCAACGCTACAAGAATAAACTGTTTTGGGTTTTTTTCCCACCATTTTGATGAATATCACAATGTGCAAAAACAGTATTCTCATAGCGTCACAAAACAGAAGTTGATCTACGGATGTCAGAGGGACCGTTTTGTCGATGTATTTACTATGTTTCTGGATCTGGATCATTTCAGTTGTGTTGCTGTCTATGGAGGGTCAGATAGCTCTCCGATCTTTTTTTGTGTGTGTGTGTGTTCTGAGGAAGGTCTTATGGTTTTGGAACGACGTGAATGCAAGTAATTAAGGACAGAATTTTCATTTTGGGGTGAACTAACCCTTTATATTAACACTGAAAGGGCCCTAAAGATGAAAAATTTGTATCCATATTTTTGCTCACCAGGTTGTGCTCCCATGGCTTTGTAAACGCTCTTGCACACCTGGAGCACAAGCAGCACCTTGTCAATGGGCGAATGGCTGCGCTGCATAAGCGTGAGTTTTGCCTTCGCTCTATCCATGCCGCGAACATCCAGGACGCCGACTCGCACTGCCAGGCGCTCCAGCGCCCCCTCCTGGTAGGCCAGCAAGCTGTCTGTGATCTTCTGTAAGGAGCCGTCCTTAGTGTGGAGGGAAACGAGCGTCTGCTGCAGCTGAACCTTCAATGGCTTCAACACACAGCCAAACAGAGCCTTTTCCAGGGCAAGATCTGTGGGTCACGTGACAGGAAATATGCATCTTGTATTGCTGCTAAAACACATGGGTTATATAATTAAAGCTGCAAAGTTTCTAAATTGTCCCTGTAAAATACTGTGGGTGGATATTTCTGAATGATAAAGTATTTTTCTGGTGTCCTTGTGCACTATTTACAGTGTGGGCTGGCTTTGTACGGCCTTGCCAGGGACTGAAATACTGGATTGAACTTTTTTATAGACAAGGTTAGCGATATGAAACGAATTCTACACAAAATATTGTTGCTGTACTTTAGAAATAGTCTGTTTTTAAATGTTTATTGTGGTGTAAGGCATTGGCCTGTAGACTAACATTGAAAATGCCTTACTGTGCGTGCAAAACTTTCCATCAATGCTGCTGATAGAGCATATCTTGTATTGAACCAAAACGATTTCTTCATACATTCATTTTTTATTTAATAATGCTTTGATCTACCAAAATGAATGCTTACGCTTTACACAAATTTGGCAGAAAATGAGAAGATATGGCACAGATTGCATACTGGCCTACTCATGTTTGCCTAAAGCTATTTGGAACATGCACGTTTTTCCTGTAGCTCTATTTAAACACGATTTTGTCCTTGGTAGTGTACACAAAGGCACAGTCACTGAGCAGCTTGACAAAAATAAATAAGCTCTGTTCAATAGCAAATTAATGTTTGTACAGCAGAAGAAAGAGCCAGACACATTATAGCAAACAAGAAAATCTGTGCACTGAGCAAAATCTCCTCCCCATCCCTCCTTCTATATCTTCTCTCTCTCTCTCCACACACTTCCTGAAGTATGCGTGGGAATGTGCTATGTGCTAATGATAAATGCAAAGTGGAAAATGCGAATGCCTCCACCAACATCTGAAACAGCATCCATCTCCGGGGATGTGGCCGGCTTTTCGATTTCTTCCTTTGATTTGGGGGAGATATCTCATAATCACCTCATAAACCTAGCTATGCAGGCTTATAAAGGATTGGATGTTCTTATTTGACTGACGTAATTGTTCTGCAGCATAAGAATACAGAGCTACAGTAACTTGTGCTTTAAGCTCTGCTGTGCTGCCAGAAGTTGAAGAAGTTGCTGTGCTGCCTTTAAAGCATGCTGCATTAAAGGTAACATCATTTTCCTACAGAAACTGTGCAAGGAACATTTTTGGAAATATACAAGTGCATAGAACGGGAGTCATCATCTCACACCAAATCTATGTTACAGCGGTGCTAATAAAAGCTACATGTAACATTGCATTACAAACCTTAATGCTATTTTCCAAAAATTCATTATTTCAAAGGATTCTAGGAAACGTATATTTTATCCACTCCAGGGGTTTTAGAGTTTTTAAAGCCTACTGATTAGTTTCCATGATGCAGTTCATAGCGTGGAATCCTTTCCTTTTTGTAAAAGCCTTGATGGTGTTTGCCAAGTCAAGCATCACAATTACTATTGCTCATGCTTATGGTTAATGATCTGAACAAATTCCTAGTGCATCCTAGTGTATTAAACTTAGTGCAACTTAACTGCACTATGTGCTGTGAACAGAACTCGAATGATGCATCATGCTTCTTGTTGATTGTTTACTTTCCTGAACAATCCGACCTTAAGTTTCCACCTGACAGACATTAAAATGAACAAATACTCATTTAAAAACATTAAAAGAGGGACTTGAGACAACTTTAAAGACATTACTATCATATAGGGATGACCACTGCTCCAGTTGACTTTCTAGCAATGTCCTGCCAACTGACTCACATTTTCTTTAATTAAAAGTAAACAGCTCATAACTGTTTTATTCTATATTACTTGTTCAAATTGGGGGTGGTATAGCTTAGTGCAGGGGTTCGCAACTCTGGCCCTCCAGGTCCACTTTCCTGCTGAATATAGCTCCAACCTGAACAATCTAATCAAGGACTTCAAAACTATTAGAAAGTTTACTAGTAGAGATTGATAAAAGTTGGAGGTAAATTCTGAAGGAAAGTAGTCCTCAAAGGACCAGAAGTGTTGAGAACCCCTGGCCTAGTGATTGCTGGTCTAGTAAGCAAAAACTTGAATGTCTATTGCATGCAAGTGTAACGGTCCTCGGTCGTCGGTATGGGACACGGGAGCACTAAGAAGGATGTTGTTACTGTTGGCTTTACACTCACCCCCCTGAACCTCACTCCCATCCGGGTCACGGCACCAATATAACCCCTCTGGCTCTAGCCAGCTTACTCTGAGCAAGACTTGAACCCAGGTTCATAGGAGGCAGAAATGCTAGCAAAGACACTAAATTCCAAAGCGTCTCTGGAAATCAGGGGGGGTGAGGTTTACTTGCACAGTTCTTACCAACTGGTCTACGTTACACAAGATATCGATTTTAAAATTTCACTGGAAAGTTGGCATAAAACCTTGACAATGTTAGCATCTGCTCTACTGTCTTCTGGACGTAACACATCAACATTGGGTCACTGATCAAACTTCAAGTGATGCCTCCTTACCTTTCTCGTTCTCAGGCACCAGTGTCTCAATCGGAGGTTCTATTTCTCCTGCTTCCAGAAGGAGATGTTTGGCTTGGGACAGAAATCTTCTCACCCCCTGAAGCAGCTCCACAGCAGAACTATGCTTTGAGGCCTCCATCTCCTGCCTCAGCTTTTCTAAAAAGTCCTGCACCAGTGACCCAAATGTGGAGCGCTTATCGCGCGAGAGTTCGTCCACCAATCTGGCAACTCTGCGCTCAGGAGCGAACACGCAAACAAAGGCGGCAGTCATGCGGCGCAGAGTCGACGTGGGGTTTGCTGAGGGAAAACGAGTACCACGTGCTGCTGGCGGCCATTGGTGGGCAAGGTCCACCTGGGCCTCTTCCTCCTCCAGACTGCTGAAGGAACTATTACTATCCAGTTCAGCAAGGGAAGGAGCTCGAGTCCTTTCCAAAGCCAGACACACCTCACCATCTTCAGTATCTTTGTTGAGTTCAGTGTTGCCTTGCTGGGGTAGAGAATTATTCTAGAGAACCACAAAATGTGGAGGGGGTGAGGTGCACAAAAGAAAAACAATGTTATTTTTAGAATTTAGCACTAGAGAAACAGAAACACGATCATGACCTTCCAGAACCACAAGTGCAGTGGTGGCACAGTATGTGGAATATCATTATATTATTTGTAGGAGGCAGTTAACCAGTAACGGTTATATTTGTGCAAAGCTCTTTCCACCCGCGCTAACTACTGCACATTTGCATGGGGACTGTGATTTAATCCAGTGGTTTTCAATCCTGGTCCTAGGGACCCATCACTCTTATTTAACACACCTTTTTAAGATCATCAGCTGGTGCGAAGCAAGCTCCATAAACGTAACAGTGAGTCAGACAAAACAGAGCAGTGTGTCCTTGGGACCACGAATTAAAACCACAAATATAGTCAAGTAGGATGTGTTGTATTTTGCCGTTCCCAAAACAAAGTTAAAAGCAAGAACACTTTCAAGCCTTTCCATATGCATAACTATTCACTATCCCTAATATGAGAGTGAAATGAGGGTTGAACCACCACCACATTTCCCAGGGTTAGATAAACCTACTCCTGGAGGGCTACCACGCTACAGAGTTTAGCGTCAACCCTAATCAAACACACCCTAAAAAAGCAACAATTGTTTTTGAGGAGGGTTGGAACTGAAGTCTGTAGAAAGGCGTCAGGAACTGGGTTGACTACCCCTGCCATATCCCACCCAAAGACTGATAATCCAATCCTGCAGCTAGAGGGCCACCTTCCTGCAGAATTCAGCTCCAACATACCTGACTGAAAATGTTTGAAGACCTTGATTAGCCCGTTCAAGTGTGTTTAATTACAATGACAACTAATACTGTTGAAGGGTGGCCCTCCAACAGCAGGATTGAATAGCCTCTGGCCTTACCTCCTCCCTATACCTGAAATCGTATTTAAATGATCATTCTTCCAGCACCAACAAGACCACTGATCCAGAAATACACTGATCCTAAACCCTAAGCCAGGTGTGTCTAATCCTTAAAGGGCCAAGGGCAGGATTAAAGATAGAGCTAAGAACAATTTAGCTCTAGCCCTATTTAGACACACCTGATCCGGCTAATCATGGTCTTCAAGAGCAGTGCTTCTCAAACCTGTCCTGGGCAGCCCCAATCACAGCACATTTTGTATTTCTCCCTCAAAGATCACACCCAAGTCTTGATCGGGTGTGTTAAATGAGGGAGGCATACAAATATTCAGTGGTTAAGGGTCTCCAGGGCAGGGTTGAGAAGCACTAGAAACTTCCCGGCAGATGTAGTGGTGCAAAACTAGAAAATGGACCTCCAAGACTAAGGTTTGGACAACCGTGTCCGAATTCCAGCCTTGAGTTACAGTAATCCTTAATGTTGTCCCAAGACCAACAGGGATGTTAAAAGGAAACATGACTTGCTCTGCAAAATTTCAGCCAGTCAAGGGTATAAAGACTTACAGGTGGTATCTGTCCCAACATCTGATCATCTTCCTCTTCTGAAGTAGGAGTAAGTGCTGGGGTCCTCCTGAGCACACTTAACCCTCCCGTTCGCCTCGGGCCGCCCTGGTTGGAATTCTGTCCGAGTGTCTCTCCTTGGGTTAGTTCCGATTCTCCACCCGACAAGCTGAGAGAGGTTTCATTGGACACACGGACCCTGAGGCTGCGTTTAAAGCGGTGGCGTTTGTGTGAGGCGGTTCTGCTGGGTTGGGGAGGCTGCAGGAACAGGGGGTTGACGAAACATGGGCTGATCAATCTGAATGTCCGGTGGGGCGCTGAGGGCGGAGGGGGGCCGTTAGGAAGGCCAGGAGATGTCTGAGAGCTCCAAAACTCTGAAAATGGTATGGATGATTGCAAAGAGTGGAACTGATTGAGAATTGAGAAAACAATATTTATAGCCATATTCCAGTATCTATCGCAACTAAAGCTTTTCATGTACCATGAAAACATAACACGAGATCATTTAGCATGATCTATTTACTGAAACATAACCTGCTCTGTTTTAGTATGGTACTAAGGATGATATTTGGCATGCAAGCTGTAATAGCTTAGCCATGTGGTATCTGTTAGTTGGTAACTAAATATAAGGATAAGGTTTTGGGAAAGTTTGCCAAATGTTGTTGAGTCACTCTTGCTCCCAGCACCAAACAATTATCCCTGAGTTTGAGTTGTACATTTCAGCACCATTTTAGCAGTGCACTTCAACAAATCTTGTTATGCTGTCGAAAGGAAACTCTAACTTCGCAAAGAGGCTGTTTTTGACCGATAGATGGGGAAATTAAAAACTACAGAGGACAAAACTGCACACCCGCAGGTGGGCATAAGCACTGAAAAGCGCTGCAGCTGGTTGGAAGAGGCTGTTAAGGGTGCTAAGTGGGTGTTTACATATAAGTGTTAAAGGTACATCAGCAAAAATGGCTAGTTTAGTTTTAAAGGTCAGAAAGAGGGGTGGAAATGGTCACGATAAACATGCATTCATACCTAAACCCAAATGCGAAATGCTTTCCAGCTGGGTGTGTGTTGTGGCCTGTATAATTGCATCTGGGAGCTCAAGTGGGAAAGGCAATACATCTCTGTTGAACACAGACACAAAGAGCACAAATTACAATTATAGATAAAGCACTTGTTTAATTGACATGAACCATTTGCCTATAATGCTTGATGTCTGTTACCTGCTGACGGTGTAAAATGCCACTAGTCTGCAGAGATCAGGGAAGCTCAGGGCAGAACTTTCAAGAGAAAATGCTAAACGGTGTAAAAGAAGATGCAATAATTTAAGTTGCTATCAGGTATAAAACCTTTTTTTTTGGATAATGAATAATCTCTTATATTGCTAATTAAAATACCAGTTGTTTAGGATTTTAATTAGTCTATAATTTGCTTATTAATAATAGAACCTCCACAGCACAATACCACAACAATAAACAGAACGGGGGAGCAAATGCTTGTTTGTTAGGCTTTGGGGGGATAGAAAATACCATTAGCTTAGTTTAAAAGCTGTGACATGTTGAACTCACTGGAGTCTTCCTCACGGATGGGATACTGTGACACTTCTCCCTCCTGAAGCCGCACACACAAAACCTTCCTGTGGGAGGCACTACACTTACACACCAGAAACGTCTGTGGATAAAGAGGGGAGATACAGTACATTAGATGATGCTGTACATTTGGTACATTATTATACTGTATATACTGTAACAATACAGTTGATACTATATATAATGGATTAAAACCAAGATATTAAGAAGTCAGCATCAAGTACAAGAAAATAAACCTTAAAATAAAACGACTATATGTGAAGGTAATGCAGCAGGACGTCTGTAGTTCAGTGTGTTTATGTAATTAGCTGATTAGTTGCAAATTACACTTATCATACTAGACATTGTTATGGAGTCAAAGGTTATACTGAGGTGCATCACTGCATGATTACTGTAATTACGCCTTTAGCATCATGATTTGATTGTAAGAGGCCGTTGGGCTTCCCTCACCCCGACTATCTCTCGCTGCAGGATCTGGTGGGCGGAGTCGAGGTTGATTGACAGCTGCAACCATATGGAGTGTGTGAGGAGAAGACGATCCAAAACACTCAAGCTCCTCGCGTCCATCTATAACATACGTCATAGGGTCAATAAACACGCCCTTCATTCACAAAATTCTGGTATTAATTATATTAGCTCTATCTGTTTACTACATCAGTTAACATGAACAGTGAAAAACTTACATTTTACATTTATTTCAAAGGATGTACTTTTTTATACCCTAATCAATCTGTTGCGTCTTTTATTATAATTATTTTATATATTGATAATCAGTGTTTTGTTACTAGCTACTGATTACATCTTTAAGAGGGTAATTAGATTGCTAATAACTCTCTGTAAAAAGTATTGCCATTACTTTTGACTAATTATTACATCACCCTAAGATACAAGCATAGACATGGTATGGATTCTCTCAAATAAATGATTTAAAGCTGCATGCATTATTAGTGAAAGGACCAGAGCATATAAAGGGAGACATAAAACACATACAATTTTGAAGTTAAATTCACTATTATTTCATACAGAATTGTTTCAAAGTCTATACCATGTGACCATGGACCACAAACCATTCGTAAGGGCCAATTTTATGAGAATGAGACTTATACATCACCTGAAAGCTGAATAAACAAGCTTCCCACTGATGCATGGTTTGTTAGGACAATGTTTGGTCAACTATTTGAAAATCTGGAATCCGAGTGTGCAAAAAAAATCTAAATATTGAGAAAATGGCTTTTAAAGTTCAAAAATTACATTGTGATACATTTACGGTAAGAAATTCACAAAATATCTTACCGGAACATGACCTGTGCATAATATCCAAACGAAAAGACAGAATTTTGACTCATTCAATGTATTGTTGGCTACTGCTGCACTGCTTTTGACCACTTTTGTTATCCAGGGTCACATATTTTAATGTAATTACGAATAGAAGTATCTGCAGTTTAATTACAGAAAATTTAAGAGCAATCCAAATACCTTTTCATTACACACCCAACACTGTTTATTACACTGATGCTAATATGCCCAGCAGTCCCCTCGGCACAGTTTAACACTTTTTACCAGCAGAGACACTGCTGGAAAGCTCTGCAGGTTCTGTCTGGGCCTACATGAAACACGCAGACAACGCTTCAAACGCTCGCTCTCTCTCTACATCTCGTTGCGATGACACTGTGTGGGCAGCCCGAGAGGATGCTTATGCATAACAGCAGATGGTTGTCATGGCAACAGATGCCTACACGTCCTACCAGGCAGTCCCACTCATCCACAGACACCTACTCACCCGAAAAACACGCTCGCGCACAAGACAGACTGCGCTTAAAACAGCGAGGCACTGTTGGCAAAGTAGAGAGGATGTTTTTTAATTCCTGCTCCTCTTGCCCTTTCCCTCTCTAGCGGTGTCAGAGAGCTCTCCGGCGCAATCAGGGCTGTTTGCGATATTTTTATCTCGTTTTTGAAGCCCACGTCCCCTCCTCAAACACCATCAGACAGGTAGATTCAGCTGCCGTCGGTGCTTTACACGCTTCACAATGAAGAAAGGCCAGCGATGACATAAAAGTAACCATGCAACAGTGTGCAACGGCTGAAACTGAGAGCTTTCGTTTTAGTGATCGATTTAAATAGGATCTGCTTCGTTAAACGTCACCAGCAGGATCTACATACATGGGTTTCGCGGCTTCCAAAAGCAGAAATGTGCGTGTAATTGTATGCGTGCGTCGGGCGCCTCAGTACTGAGAGCACACAAACTGTTTGACAGCGTTACTTTAACAGATTCAGCCTGTTGGTTTGCTTTATCGGCCATTCTCAGAAAACGCTGCTATTTGTGCCTGAAAATGTCAGGAATTAATTAGCACGTCAAATCATCATATCAGCTTGAATAGAAGACCGATAGTATCACAGCAAATGAATTCATTATTTACGTGTGTACCATTTATCTTTCAAAACCGGCTTTGTGCTTTAATCCAGCTCTGTTGCAAGGAAATTCTCCTGGGCAATTTTTCATAATTCTTGTTTACTGTGACAAATTTTTACTTTTTTTTTTAATACGGTAAAATATTTATTTATTAACATTTATCCTCAGCTTTGTTTTAAAAATAGAATAAATTCTATTTATTTCCTCTCTCTCTATATATATATTAATATATATACACATATATGTAGATTTATGTTCATCAAGGCTGCATTTATTTGATCAAAAATACAGGAAAAATATTATATTGAGAAATATTATTGCAATGTAAAGTAACAATTTTCTATTTTAATATACATTAAAATATAATGAATCATTACTGCAGTCTTCAGTGTCACATGATCCGTCAGAAATCATAATAATATGCTGATTTATTAGAAATTTTTAGAAGTCCTTTCTAACAATATACACTACCATTCAAGAGTTTGGGGTCAGTAAATTTGTATTATTCTTTTATTTAAAAGAAATGTAAACTTTTATTCAGGTAGGATGTGTTAAATTGATTAGAAGTGATGGAAAAGTTTCATTCATCAACTTTTCATTCATCATTGCAATATACCAAAATTGATCATTGCAATAATAAATCAGCATATCAGAACGATTTCTGAACGATCATGTGACACTTTAGACTGGAGTACTAACTGATGGAAATTCAGCTTTGCATCACAGAAATAAATTATATTTTAAAGTGTATTAAAATAGAAACACATTATTTTAAAATGTGAAAAATATTTCACAATATGACTTTTTTCCCTGTATTTTTGATCAAATGTATGCAGCCTTGTTGAGCAGAAACATGTTCTTTCACAAACACACTGAGTGATTCAGAAACCTTGACATTTCCATCCAGCGTCCAGCTTTTTCAACCCCCCAAAATTAAAAAATTACAATAAATCGCACTCTCGTCTGGCTAAACAGCCTTGACTGCAAATTGTGAAGAAAATGGTTCTGCTGTGTGAACGGTATCTAAATATCCCAGACGCTCCATTCAGCAGCACAATGCCAGCTATTATATCTCAGTCCTGCTTTGTTTATTCCATGTGTACGTTCTAGACCTGTAACACCCATCTGAGCTTGATGGAGAGGGTTTATTACATAAACATCACATCACCGGCCCGGATGACTTTACCACCCACAAACGCTAGCACTAACCCACTGCAGGAGAATCAGAGCGAGTGCCATCAGCACACAAAACTGACGGGTCAGTAACCTCCAAACCGCAAACCCTAACCAGATAACATCCGAGGAGAGACAGATGATGTCCGATTGCAGCGTAGGCCTCCTTACATAAAGCCCCGAGCAGCCTACACACAGAGTTATGCAATTAAGCATCACACAGGGAGAAACGCAGGAAGAGAAGCAGAGAAAGAATAGGAGAAGAGGGAGGTGAGTTGGGTTTCAGCAGCGAGTCGCTTTCTCCTCTTGAAGCACCTTTTTTCTTCTTGGTGCTATTTTTGAGTCTGAGTTCAGGAGGATGAGCAC
Source organism: Enteromius anoplus (assembly GCA_032359395.1). Classification (NCBI taxonomy): domain Eukaryota; kingdom Metazoa; phylum Chordata; class Actinopteri; order Cypriniformes; family Cyprinidae; genus Enteromius; species Enteromius anoplus. Next base: position 1,426,248 of record JAUMHG010000043.1, on the reverse strand, counting down.
ATAAAAAGGCAGCTTTAAGATTCACTGGCTTTTGAATATGCAGAGTGAGGGGGGGGGTAATACTAATCCCATGCAAATATTGCTTTAGATGACCAGGGGGTGAGTAAAAGACAGATGTTTTTATTATTATATATATATATATATATATATGTTATTTTTTTTTTGGTGTACTGTCTCTTTAAAGAAGTTTGACCGTAAATGAGTTTTGAGAAGTACAGCAAAATGAAAAATTCTGAGAACAGCGCAGACTGAGTTTTTGGAATCCAATGAAATTACTACATTCTTAAAATTAAGTATCCAAGGCCACTGGGGGAAAAATAACATGAAATGAGCCAGCCGTGGAGCAGGTGGCCAATTGGGCTGCTCTGCGTAGATGAAGAACTGAACTTCAGTGACATGAGGACAGTCTGTCAGACCGCTTCTGCAGGACAGCTCTCAACATTTCCAGTAACGAGCACAGAGATGGAGAGAAAGATGAGGACTTGGGAGATGGTTTCAGGAAGCAGAAGCGTGTGGGAGACCAAACACGAGTCGCAGCAAAAGCCTGTTGAGAAACATCTCCAGGGACAGAAACGAGAGAGAGAGAGATTGCAGGAAGTGAGGAGAGAGACAGGAAGCCCTGCAGAGAAGAAGAGAGCGCTGTATCTTCAGCTGGAGAATGAGCAGCAGCAGCTGTCAGAATAACCGAGCTCAGACGGAGAAAGTTTCTGACGAGATCCAGCCGCCTGTGATGGTGGAGGAAAGATTTTGAGAAGACAATGTGGAGCACAGAACACAGATGTCACACTGAATCACTCCACAATCTCATCTGACACCAGAAAAGTGTTGTTCGTAAAATATGTAAAATATGTACACATATATATATATATATATATATATGTGTATGTTTATTATAAATACACACACAATTATATTTTCAGAAAATATATATATATATATAAAATATATTTATTCATAATATAAATTAGATATTATAATCTTATATATATATATATATATATATATATATATTTGTGACGAGGCAGCCACCTCGTCGGCCAATCATCGCCTCCCCCGCCTCTTCTTC
>JAUMHG010000043.1:1393667-1425082 GCA_032359395.1 Enteromius anoplus | reverse complement strand
GAGAGCGAGCCCAAGAGGTGCAAGAGGCGCCGGAGCCGCCCCGTGGTACGCCGCGAGAGGGGCGAGCCGCCGCGACGCGAGCAGCCGGAGCTGCCTGTACTCTTTGCCTTCCTGCACTGCCTGACCCTCACCGCACGTCAGAAGCACAACGAGGACACCAGTTCCCCTTTTATTTTGGACACTTTATTTTCCCCGGACGCTTTCCTTTTGTATTTTATTTAATAAAAATTGCCTCTCCGAGGCGTGTCTGTGTCTGTGTTGGCTCCCTCTCGTGACAATATATATATATATATATATAGGGGTCAAAGATGAAAAGAATGTGGCAAATATCAAAACATACACAAACACACACAAACATACATAAAGGTTATCATTCCACTGCTAATATAAAAAAAAAAATAGTTAACTTAATCTGAAATATGATGTGTCTTACTTGTTATATACAATATGTTGCCTAATCTTATATGTGACCCCGGAGCACATAATTAGCACAGATATATTTGTAGCAATATCATGCATGGGTCAAAATAATCGATTTTTATTTCATGCCAAAAATCTTTAGGATATTAAGTAAAGATCATGTTCCATGAAAATATAAATGTAAATTTCAATATATTAAAACGTAAGGGAAAAGATGATTAAAATTATTTTGTGTAATTCAAATACAAAAAAAATATGACACCAGAACAAAAAAAACACATTACAAACGAGGCATTCCAGTTTGATCCAGTGGAGACACTGGAGTTACTGATCATCATGACTTAGTTCTGTCTTTTTACACATAACACCATGTCTGCATTTATGACAACAAGCACTTTCCTTTTAATTAAAAAAACCCTAACTATCTTAAAAGTTGTGAGTCGTCAGCAGCAGACTGTTCTTGCAGAGGTAGAATTGCCTCTCTTTCTAGTCTCTGTGCACAGCCAGCATAAGCTACTCTTCAGGTTTTAGGAGTCCGTTCTCCGTAAATGTGCTGAACACACTCCAATATTTGTGTTGAACTGTTCTGGCATGAATACAACTTAACACTGATTTCTAGTTGTGTCCTCTTTTCGAAGCGAAAAGAAAGTAATTTCACTTTTACAACGACGTCTCCAGAACATGGCGCCTGCAGCAACACTACAGCCGGAATAATAGCTCCGCCTTCTTTGCGGAAAGATTTGAGCGTTGTTATGAAAAGAAAGTGACAAAGTGGGGGCGTGTTCTTAAACGAGCCATTTTAGGGGGGTGTGGACAAGTCATAACTTTTATAAAGAATATATCTTTGGTTTTGAGACTTCAGGGATGTCATCTACACACAATTTGAAATTGCATCATTTGACCCCTTTGATTTTTGATTAGTAGTGCAGATGTACAATATAAATATGACAGACTCATGCTACTGCTAGAATTAAAGTTCATTTCAATTTAATTCAGTTAATTTTAACCTCAGCTAAATTAAATGTATACATGTAAGCCAGCCTGGTATCAAATTATGTAAATTAAAGTTTACAACCAACCTGAATATACTTAAAAAAATGTAAAGCGGCAACTAAACTTTTAGTCAGCAGCTTAAGCTGTTTCACGAGTTTGCGCTTCCTCAATCGTAAAGGTAAATGAACTGGGGCAGACGGGGCGGAGGAAGGATGCACGAAAAGCGAGATGCCAAGGGACAGGAAGTGGGGCTATTTATAGTAAGGAGGAGGAATGTGATTGGACAGGTATAACGACGAGATGCGGTGCCAGCCGTGCTCAGTCGTCCAGCGCTCCTCCCAAAACACGTTATTTGCAAAACGTTACTTAAGCTGAAACAATTTCTGATAAAAAAAGAAGGAAATAGTTCATTAATTTCATCTGAATTCAGTTCACTTTAATAAGTACAAAACACACATGCAAAAAGTATGGTAATACCATGTGAACATGATGTCACTCATAATAATTTATGCTTTTCTTAGTAATATACAATGAAAGTCAAATGGGTCCAAAGTTGTTTGGGTGTATAATTCATCTCATCTCACCTCAACTCAGTAAAACTCATCTGACTCAAAATCAGTCAATGTTCACATGTCATTTGAGTGAAATGTGTCTGAATGTGACTGTCATTATTAGCGCAGCAATGCTGTCATACTCTATTTGAGCGGCTGATGAATGATGACACACCGCAGCCGTGGCGGATCGAGCTTGTGTCTAAAACAGGCCTAAAGTGACGGATTAGAGGAGGTGGGATGTGTGTAATCAGGGGTCCTAATGCCAGCTGCCCACTGAGGGGCCCGGATATAAAGCTGGCCTTTATTAAACAGGATGACGGAAGTGACAGAAGAGAGACAGTTTACAGTCAAACGCACGCAAACAAACATGACACACAGATGAAGGGCTATGAAAATGACCGTGATTATGATGAAACCCAGTCATTGGAGTACATTGAGTATCACAGGTTCTCTCCAGAGAAAAAGACCTCTGTCTGTGTATCACAGAGATTCAGAGGAAATCTCAACCCAGCTCAATATAAACTCAAACTTGAACTCTGTCAGGCCAACGAAGTACAAGCTTTTTACAATTCCTTCAAATATTGTAGTAAAATTAATGGAAAATAGTTGAATATGGCGAAAAAATTAAATACAAAATATTGTATATTTAAATACACATCTCTTGGCACTAAAAGGCATTAAATACCTTCTAAATGACATTTAATACATTATGAAATATATGTAAAATATATATTAATTAATAATAATATGAAACAAAATAAATTGAATAAATATATAATAACATGCAATATCTAATTATAAAATATAATTTTATTTTTTACTATATAATAATCAGGATATCATGTGTGTGTGTGTGTGTGTATATATATATATATATATATATATGTACATACAGTAAGTGAATTTCCTTTCTATTATAATCTAAAATAAACAAAAATTAATAACATCAAAAATAATACTGATGATGATAATAATAGTTGCTTTTACTTAGTATTAGTTAATAGAGTTATATATTATTTTATTATATTACCATGCCTTTTTAAACTTAGATTTAAGTTTGTAACACACAAGATAGCATACTTTCACAATGCTCTCTTGGTAAAATAAATTAAACAATAACAAACAATAATAATAATAATAACGCAATACAAAAATATAATAATAATAATAATAATATATGTAAAAACAAACAAACAAACAGAAAAAAACATGAGTACGTTTTTAATTTACAGTGGAAAAGCAAACTATGCGTCCGAACAATTTACAAAATTACACCCCTCACATTTTGAATGCTGATTACTCTTATTGCTATTTCAGACAAAAAAAAATATTGCCTTTGTTATAGTTTTAAACTTGTTCTCTCCCCCCGAAACAATCATCATAATCAAATAATGCATCACTACAGTAAAGTTGAGGAGCTCACAGCAATGGAAAGTTGTACTGTGGTGGAGTGAATGACTCATGTAAGCGCGCACGGACGTCTGCTGAAGAGCTCTCCACATGCAGAAACACCGCTGGATGAGGGCACTTTGATATTGTCCTAAAGCAGGGAGCTGGTGACTGCGACGTGTGATCGCTCTGAACACAACTCACATCCAGCATGAGTTTAGAAACGTTCCTGAAATACTATACTGTGAAGATCAGTACATCTGAAATGCATTTTATGTAACTTCGAGTCATCCAAGATGCAGACGAGTAGCTGTTTTGAAAGAATGGGTCACCCCAAAATTTAAATGTACTTATCCTCAGGTCATCCAAGATGCAGATGAGTTTGTTTCTTCATCAGGTTTGGAGATTGAGAGTCCAAAAAAAGCTGATAAAAACATCACAATAATCCACACCACTCCAGTCCATCAGTTAATGTCTTGAGAAGCAAAAAGCTATGTTTTTAAAAAGAACCTAACATGATTGTGACGTGCGAGGACATCAGTAGATTATTATGGATAGTTATTATGAATTACGGGCTCGTATTCTAGCAAGAAGCGACAATTTAAAGTTTTTATTTGTTTCTTACAAATATGGCACTTTTTACCACACAAGACATTAGAGTGCTGTGGATTATTGTGATGCTTTTATCAGCTGATTCGGACGGCATCTCACTGCAGAGCCTCCATTGGTGAGTGATGCAATACTACGTTTCTCCGAATCAGACACAAACGGATCTACATCTTGGAAAACCTAAGGGTGAATACAATCGTCTACGGTTTTCCACTTTTGGATGAACTATTCCTTTAAATCTAATGCATTCCGAGCACCGTGCGCTACTCTCTGTGCTTGCCAATTTGTCATGTGAGGAGGAAATTGCATTTAATGAAAAAAGGGAAAAGAAAGACAAATGCGCTCGACTTTCTTTCAGAAACTAATAATGGTGAGGGCGTTATGCATGCATATCAGTGACAAAACAGGATGCATATATATATTGTCCACAATGAGCGATTATGATATGACAGCACAAATGACATCATTCTAATAGACTGATCATTACAGCACTGGAAAAACAAGAGTTTCATCCATCAGTCAGTGTGCTGCGAACAAAGCCACTGCAAGTGTGAACAGACTGTGTGTATGTGTGTGTGTGTGTGTGTGTGTGTTTCTCCCAGGAGGCTCACCACCACACTTTTCACACTGCCACCCCCGCAGCCAAAGATGCTTAGAGCCGCGGTGGTTTTTCTGTCTAACTACCACCAGGCAACAAACCTTTACTGTACATGCTAAAAAAAGAATGTTTTCCCAACCAAAAGAATACATACTTAAGACCTTTTAGAGGCTGCTCTCATTCAAACTCATTATTTAACAAGAAACCTGAATCATTGTGAAGATCATTATTAAAAAACAAACAGACGGAGCACCCAGAATCACCGTAGAGAAACCAAACTGACTATGTGCCACCTGCATCAATCCAAAACACGGACTATAATCACTGATTATACTTTATATATTCTGACAGTATGTATTATATATCATCTTACAACTCTACCGGCTGGCTTGGCTTTACATTTTATCCATATTCTGATTCACAGTGTTTGAAGTAATTATATACTGTACATAATGGCTTCACATGGAAAATATACTGTATTCTCACTCTGAAAAGTCTCAGTTATCTGCAGCATAACAGAAAGTTTGTCAGATGAATCTGGAACATCACAGTTATAAAGCTGATCTCTCAGTGATGCAGCAGATGGTAATCAGTCAATTGGTAATGTCATGGTACTGAATAAATACCATTTTTCTTTGCCATGGTATTTATGTGGCACCCCAAGTTGCCTTAAAGAATTAACATGGTATTACCATGGTACACGTGCACAAAGTATGGTAATACCATGTGAACCTGATGTTACTGAATGATTGCTATATTATACAGTAGCACAGTTAAGTATCATTGTACACATCCAAACTAAAAGCATGGTAATACTAAACATTCTATCAATCATCTCTTGACAACACTGTGGTGACACATGCATCGGTACAGTAATGAATCATGCAGAAATACCATGAATCTGAATGTATACCACGTTATTATACCATGGTATTTACTGGTACTTCAAGTCGCTTCGAAGAATAACATGGTACTACCATGTCACATGTGAAGATAAGCACGTTTGCGTGAGATTTCTTAGCAATATCCATCTTTTCCTAAAAAATACAGCAGCAGTATCATGTGACACCGATAGAATTAAACGTTAATACCATGGTACTGAATGATGACCATGTTTATATACATTACTACAGTAACTCAAAGAATAACATCCCAACAAAATAGCATGTTGTACTTTTTGTTAGTCTTTTTATACATTCACCTACCTGTCCTGAACTTACTATGGTGATACCATGGTATTTAAATGACGAGCAGTGTGTTACTCCAAAGAATACCAGATATAAGACTAAATAGATGCTTCAAGTAGTACCATGAAACAGTTTCTCTTAAAAAAATAAGGTATTAGTATGGTACACGTACAATTCATGGTAATTATATTAATTAGCGTAAAATGCTGACAGAAAAAAGACTCTAGATGAGTTAATAACTTTACCTTCTCCGTTAATAGTTCTTCACCTTAGCGTCCATCATCATCAGGTTGGTGAATTCAGCGTTCGGTTGAGCATCGTTTGATCCGTTCGGCGGCACCGGGGCTTGTGATGATGTGTTTGATCTGATGAGATGATCCTTGTTCATGTGGTACGATGAGTTTGATATCATTAAATGATCCTCCGTGTTCATCAAATTATGATTCACGCGCACTGGCGCTCCGCGCGCAACTTTCCCCACGCGACACAAACTCTCGTGTCACCGCGTGCGCAGATACAAAAATAAATAATAAGAAAAATATCCCAGCCGAGTCAAAACAAAACGATAACGTACAAATATTTTGTACTAAGATTATCAAATCAAATAGAATGAAAATAATTTAAGTCGTTTATCGCGATTATTCTTTGTCGTGGTAAACGAATAGTCGGCTACAATACATTTAGCTGAGAATTATATGTAAAAGAAAGGAACACGCGGACATGCAAACACTGAAATATGTCACTTGGCTCATAAACGAGACAGAAAGAGTTGAAGGCACAGCCCACGTGAGGCGCGCACTGGAACAGCGCCTGCGTTTCACGTCATATCCGCTGGATGTCGCTAGAGGAGAGAGAGAGAGAGAGAGAGGCAAAGCGCGCGAAAGAGAACGACCGTTAGATGATAGACCGGTCAGATGAGAGAAAGTTGGACTTAATATATATAATACATGTTTTAAGAATATTATATGCTTTTAAAAAGATGAATATGCCTATAGTTTACGAACCTCTTTCAGTCCACCCCAGAACACGATATCATAGCTTGTGGACGCTTTGACATCCATCGTTCCCGAACATAAGGTAAGCTAGCTCTCTTAACTTGGTTTTTCTTAATTTGTGGGTTATGTAAGGCTTTGTAGTTTTATTTCAGACATTTTAAAAACTTAATATTATCGGTAAAATGTTTAGTCTTTATGAAATCACATCACATTAATATTTTTTTTATTTATTAATCTATTAAGCTAATATTTATTATTATTTAATTATTTTAATAAAAATAAATTTTTTATGAAAAATGCAAATGAAAAAAAAAAGACAAAACATTATTACACTTTTAATACATTTAAAATATTATTTTGTATTTATTCATTTATTTATTTACGCAGACATACAGGCCTACAGTTCATACACATTGAGTAAAACTTGGAACAAATCGTTCAACCATTAAACCTTTCTACATCTTAAGTGTCCGTTCTCTCCTCCCCTTTTCAAAGAAATCTCTGCTTCAGCAGCAAGAGGTTAAAAAAAGCAACACGCCGCAATCTCCACACGCTCCAGTGGCCTTATCCTCAGCCGTAATTAGTGCCGAGAGCTGACTGCTGCGCCTCTGGCGATCTCCATGCCTGAATAAGGTGGACGTTTCCCCTTCGCCGCAGAGCAGAGGACCACACCGCAGCGACAGAGGGCAGAAAGAGATACATCTCTCTATAACTACCACGGGACAGTTTATTAAGTCGTATAAGGACAGGGTCAACCCAGAGCAGGCTAAGCTCAGGGAAAAAAAACGTGTTGTTCAATTATAGTCTGCAGGCAAACTCTGGAGACGTGCCCTCACGAAGCAATCATGAGTGACCCAGGAGCAAAATATGCTGCTTTGTCACTTCGGTCAAACTATGTTTTCGGGTCAGATTGAATCAGTGCTCGTTGGCATGGAGTTAAACTCAGCTTTTGCAGCAATCAGGCCTGTCATTATGCCACATTCTTAGAAATGTAACATAACCCTTACAGTATCCTCAGTACTGCCACATAACAAATTACTAACACTGTAAGCATATCCAGCTTGTAGTACGCTCACGTGAAGTGATATACAGTACAGTACAGCAAATCTCATCTGCTTGATTGTTTATAACTTTGCAAAATGTAACCTATATCATTGCACATCGATTGGATATTTAATATGTTGTGCATACATGCACTCACATAAAGCGGTGAATAAAGCAAATCTAAACAGCAAACTGCATTGTGAACAGCGCATGCACCCATCAGGGTTTAATGACCCAACTACATGGTAAAATTATTGTCCCATCCCATATTCCATCGTCCCAAAATCTAAGGGTGTTTTCAATGGGTTGTTGGTGAAAAGCCTGAAATAAGGTCTGCGTCAGACACAAGTTCAACATGTTTTCATGTTTTATTCTAAAAGATATAATACATCCGTAACCTGTCTTGTGATTTTCACGTCTTAACATAGGCAGTTATTTAGTGTATAAACGGGACTAGGTGTTTCACAGCCTTGTGTGTATTATAACTCATGCTTTACAACTTTTTCATTTTTAATGTAGTCATTTTGCAGACACTTTAATTCATGGTCACTTACAACTGAGGAGTACATTAATCGATTAATCTTAAAGAGGCAAACAGCGTTCTCAATACCAAGTCCCAGGCAGTGTTCAAAGAAGTACAAGTTAGAACAGAAGGAATAAATAAAGATCAAGGTTTTTTTTATTTAGGATAAAGTCAGGTAGTGTTGAAACAGATGAGTTTTCAGCTGTTGCTCGAATATGACAAGATTGACATTTTTGACATTATACTGTATTCAGGCTTTGAAATTCATAAAAGTTGTGTTCTTTTGTGTCAACACAGTCTCACTCCAACTCGTCACATTTTGACGCTTGGTCAAGACCCCTTTGCATCGGTTTTTGAAGCTCAAGGTACCCCTTTTCAGTCACTTTTCGACGTGAAGGGTCCTCCATTGCTTTTTAGTTGTTTGGCTTAATGTAATGTAATGGTTTGCGTGCTTCAAAAACCGACGCAAAAGGATCTTGACCAAGCGTCAAAATGTGACGAGATGGAGAGAGACTGTGTTGTTTGTGTAGATTATCTTGATTAACAAAACATGCAAAAACCATGAATTTTTGTAGGTCACAGAGTAATCCAAAAGCCAATGGAAAAATCCTGTTAGCTTTTTTGTCAAAGAAACCAGGATGATGCAAAGCTACAAAAATACGTAATCCCTGCAGCACTTTGTGTAGCTGCTGTGTTTTTTTCTTTCCATGGCAGTAAAGGCTAACTATGGTCATCATCATGGAGATCTTCTCAGCATCCTTACTGACTAAATTCACTTGATTTCGCCCTCAGATGCCATCCACCAATACACCACCCATCATACACCTATCTCACCAAATTTGGATGAGGATTAAACCGCTTGCCTCTCTTCCCGTCACATGCTCCAGATTCCCACATGGAAATCCCTCCCGAGGGACCCAGAAGAGCCAGGATGCAGGCTGTTTATGGCTTCATCAACACAGCAATGGCTATATGATTCAGCGCCTGCAAGAAGGGACATTTTGTCAGCGCTGACCTGGCAGTGACCCCATGACTTGCTAAATGAAAAACAAGAAGAGGTTACAGCCTGTGTGATGGAGACAGAAGAAACGGAGAAGTAAATAAATGCAGTAATTTACCTTCAACAAGCTTTTAGCATCCAATCATAAACAACCCACACACATTAAAAAAAATCTTTGCTGTATGATGGCGGTTCTATACCATTACAGAAAATAAGCACATTACCATCCCGACTCCAGAGAGAAACAGTAAGTGTTCTCAGAAACAGATCAAAGATAATGCTTTCAATTAATTGATGACGCTAACGGTTTCTTACTTAGGTTAAGCACATACTGTAGCTTTCATAGCTTTTGACTGAATTTATCTCATGACTTTATGCACTACAAAAAGAGAATATTTGAAGAGCCTCTCAAGGATACTTCATACATTTTTCAGTCTCTGAAAAGACAAAAAAATTAGTCAGAAACTCTGAATAGTAGTTCATATGATAGTGTTTCGCATCATATGCCTTCATAAATTCCTATTTTGCTGAATATTAATAGTCATTATAGGTGTTGGCTAAGATTAGGGATGTAATATAGTCAGTTAATATGCCATTAATATGTGCTTAATTACTACTGATGAATGGCTAATATTCGTAATATGCATGCTAATAAGCAATAAGTTAAGAAATCCTATAAATCAAATGAATTAAAACGTTTGAGTTCATATTGAAATATTTTTACTGATTTGTATCTCAGCAAACCTGTACTGAAGAAACTGGTTGGAGGATTAGTTCACCACAAAATGAAAATTCTCTCATCAATTACTCACCCTCATGTCCTTCCAAATATATAAGATCTTTCTTCATCCTCAGAACACAAATTATGATATGTTTGATGAAATCTGAGAGCTATCTGACCTTGCTCAGACAACAACACAGCTGAAATGATCCAGAAATGTAGTAAAAAATTGGTAAAACAGTCCATGTGACATCAGTGGCTCAACTTCAGTTTTGACGAGAATATAATTTGTGCAAAGAAACAAAATTAACACATTTACTCAGTCATTCTTCTCCCGCCATTTTAGTCTCTTTTTAACCTCACTGCAGTCTTAAACAGCAGAGATAATAAGGGTTTGTTTGTGACCAGATCTGTCTGACTTTCTGTGTTTGTGCACATGTGCATTCGTGTTAGTCGGTGAGTGTGAAGCTGTGCATGGAGGGAGAACATCAGGGAATAGGCTCCTTCAGCAGGACGGTGTGTGAGAAACAGTGAGACGGCACGAGACGAACAGGCAGGGAGCGGAGCCGGTGAGTGGGTGCTGTTCAGATCAGCCTCCATCTTCTCACCAGCTGCAGGCCACGTTCTCCACAGTCAGCTTTCACGCTGCCCTCTGATAACATGGGTCACATCGGAGTCGCCTGCAGTGACTGAGCACTGAAAGAAACTCGCATCAATATGAAATAATCCCCAAACATCAGATTCTCTGTCCAGGGCTTCACGCCAATCCTCTTTCACATATATGTGTCAGCAAAAACTCGCCGCAGTGTTACATAAGCAGCCCTCTGCCAGCTTCACAAACACACCGCTACCAGACGAGAGAGAGATGAAACAAAGAAAAGAATGATAGAAAGAAAAGAAGGACAAAGAAAGAACCACAGAAAGAAAGAGCATGGCTGAAAGAAATGAAGACATCAAGTGTCATAAAGGCAGAACAATAGAAAAAGAATGACAAAGAAAGAGACCGTAAAGGGATATGAGGAAAACGAGAGAAAAAAAGAACAAACAGAAGAAGGACAGAAACTAAACGAACAGGCAGAAGAACGAAAGACGAAATAAATGGCAGAGAAATAAGAACAAGGCAGAAAGAAAAAAGAATGAGGAATAAGACAAACTAATGACAGACATAAAAAAACAACAGAAAGAAAGAACGACAGAAAATAGGAAAAACATAAACAGAACAACATTAAGACAGACAAAAAGATAGTAAATATATACTGTATATGGGGAAATACAAGGAACGAGATGTGGTTTTAAGGGGCATTATGGGTAACTAGGATGAGGGAATGATGGGTAGAGAATGGCCACTATCCACCCGCATTACCAAGCTTGGAAGACCCAGGATAAATATAAAAAACTCCAATTACATTCGTCTGAAAAAAGGAATTCAAACACCTAGGATGGTTTCGGGGTGAGTAAAAGATGGGGCACTTTAAAGAACGACAGAATGAAAGAAAAACTGACAGAAAAGGGATATGGAAAATAAAACAGAATCAGAGGGGACTAAACAATGACAAACAGAAATACAGAAAAAAGACGAAAGAAGAAATGACACTGAAAAACAAAAAAAGACAGATAGAAAGACGAAAACACAGAAAACGTATGACAGACAAAATAAGACAATGACAGAAAGAAGGAAAAACAAAGAAATAGAAGGTAAAGGATGTTTTAAAATAGAAGGAACAAGAGGAGACAAAAAAGCCAGAAATGTTGAAAAAGATAGACAACAGACAGACATAAAAGATGGAGAGATTGAAAGACAGATGTTAACGGGATATGGAAAAATACAGGGGAATCAGAGACAGACAGAATGAACAACATACACAGGTCATTATCTAACCAAAAATGAAAAGAAGAGTAACTGGAAAGTGGGAAGGATGGAGCAGAAGGGACTGATGGGTAATTGGAGGAAGGGTTTAGCGCTGATGAGCGTTTACACATCCACACAAACACATGGCAAATGTGTCCCAAAACAAGACGGACACATCTGTGTAATCCCTTCACATCTACAGCCAAATTAATCACAGCAGAGCAGCACTCTCACGCAAAACAATCACGCGCAGAGATTACGCTCATAATCCATCTTTCATTCGCCAACAATCGCACCTTTTGCCACTTGTGCGAGACAATTCCAAACTAGATGACGTCTGTCAGTTAGCGCTTAATCCCGGTTGAGCGGAGAATCCAATCTGACCACGAAAGCACCACGAGGCCTTGAAAAGATCCTTTACCTTCATCCCAGACGCTTCTGCGTGGGAAAAGCGGGCTCTCGCATGCATACATTAACGGTAGCGCGCAGCGGCGGGACAGTCGGGGGTTCTGCAGAGAACCCGTCCGAGGGGAACAGAGCCCATTCACACACCGTAATCTAATTCTGAGAGCCGAGGCTCCCTCTGAGGCCAGGCTTGATTTCAGACTCGATTGCAGTTCTTTAAAAAGCGGAGCCTGAAGGGGTTCGTGTTGCACATTTGCACACGCACAAAAACACAAGCTGCCCCCGTTCCTCAAATCCCGGATCCACGGCATAGCGACTAGTGAAAAACGACTCGGATTACCTAATGTCTGTGCGCTTTTATTTAGGGCTTGAGTTACAGGGGCTTTCAGAAACACACAGACAGGGGGAAAAGAGCGAGGGTATGGATTGGAAACGGCCTCCCGAGGGCCCCATACAGGCGATGCGGTATTGATGTTTAATGATGGCACATCTGCTTTCACTCGCTCGGTGTAATCGGAGGCACTCTCTCCCCGGCTGCTAATATTGAGCTGTGGCTCTTTAGTAAAGAGCGAAATCTTGTTCATCTGGGCACACGAGTCTCTCGATGGCTCGTCGATGGGATTAAACTCGGGTGGGGGTATGTTGGTCGTTGTGCTTCACTGCCCGAAAAACCAAATGAAGTGGAGATCTTATCGTCTGATATCTGATCTGGTGAAGGAAAAACAAACAGTGAAGGTGAAGATTTCATGCAGATGCATTCAGACCTCTCAATATGTGTTCATTCTGTGCACATTATATGTAAATGCATGCATGCAAGTTCAAATGACCCACTACATTCATCAAAATATGCAGTACGTCATTCAATGTGCTCAGCTTGACCTTCCATTTCCACTGTGATGAATGAACTGAAATATCCACATGCAGGTTTATTCACTCACTCACTGGGGTTTATTTGTAGCAGTAGCCAAAAATAGATTGTATTAGGCAAAATTATTGATTTTTATTTTATGACAAAAATCCTCAGGACATTAAGTAAAGATCATGAAGATATTGTGTCCATTTCCTACTGTAAATATATCCTTTATATAAATTAAAAAGCAAACGTGAAATGTTTCAAACAAATCAATACACATTCTACCGCAGTAGTTTTCCATGGGATAAAAAGTAAAGTACAGAGATCAAGCTAGATTTTCAAAGCCAGGTTTGGGATGCATACAGTACGGCCTTTCCCTCACAACAAAATCTGCATGAGTGGCGCTCAAAACTAGCCCTACAACGTTCTGAACAATTTGCGTTCCAGGGGTCAAATATCACAATTTTGAGGTTTTTAATCCTGTGTTCAAAGCTGAATTTTCAGCATCATTACTCCAGTCTTCAGTAGCTGCTTCCATCCACCTATTTTTATGCAAATCTTGGAATATAGCATAAAAAAAAGAAAAAAAAGAAAAACCCACTGGATGGAAACACCAAGATGTGCATGAATTCTAAAAATGCACATAAAATATCTTATGCGCACATCTGAATAGGATAAACTTTATACTGTCGCAGGAGGAAGAATCACAGAACAAACTGAATGCGGTGAAGCCCCGGAGGGTGGATTTTATTTACAGGTTGCGGGTGAAAACAAACAAGCAAAAGTCCCAGGTGAGGTGCTCTGGGTGCTCCGTATTGGTCTGGATGTGAAGGTAAGTGCTCTTGTGGGTAGGCTGACCGGCTCAATGGCTGCTTTCTGTGCAGGGAAAAGAGAGAAGAGTTAGCCTAGTCGCGCTTCTCATGGAGAGGTTTCTCTCAGTACTCATGGAGGCTGCCGCTTATGTAGCCGGCAGCTAATTGGCTTCAGCCGTGGCCGGTCAGCCGGTGATGAGGTGTAGCAGGTGTTTGATGTCTGTTTCCAGGGCGACGCTGATGATCCTTCGGGACGCCCGTCACAATACATAAACTATGATGGAAACACATTTACCAAATAAATTCCTCCATGTGCATTGAAAAAGTCATGTGACTTTGTGCCTATGTGAAAATGATTATAGTGGCTTAGTGACTTCCTGGTAAAAGTTGCAGTTTACCAGGAAGTGACGATTTTGTTCTCCTGACTCGTTAGACGGAAACGCTGCTTTTTTTAATGCAGTTTTTTTATGCAATATTCCAGTTTCGAGCAAAAGTTGTCACGTGATCCTTCAGAGATGCTGCTCAAGAGGCACTCGAGCTGCTTTATATTTTTGTGGAAACCTTTTTCAGGTTTCTTTGATGCACAGAAAGAACAGCAAATCTTTGTAACATTATAAATGTGTTTACGGTCACTTTTGATCAAATGAATGCATCCTTAATGAATACAAGTGTTAATAACTTAAAAATATAAACTGAATTACTGACCTTGAGCATTTAAACGCAGGGGTACTGTATGAAGCACAATCCACAATATCTCAGCAGTCTAAAGACATCTTAAGACGGCTGTGACAGAGCATCGCCGCACAAGCTGTTGTGTCTTTGCCCTGAGCGGCCTGCAATCTGTGCACACACACACACACACACACACACACACACACATACTTATTATTCTATCAAGTTGAGGACTTTCCATTGACCTTTATTGTTTTTTAAACAGCTAATGATTGTTTCTAACCTAAAATTTGACCTTCACAGTAACCCTTCTGCATTTTCATGTTAAATGTATTTATTAGGTTGTTTTCAGGAAGCATTTACTGAAGGAGACACACACACACACCCGGTACATTCCTCAGGGCAGTTAGTGCTTGTTTATTCTCTAGTGATGGAGTTGATCTCTGAAAGTCTCTATTGGCTGCAGGGTCTGTAAGAGTCCTGAATAATTCACCTCCGAGCATCATAAATATTTAGTCTGCTGCTGAAAGATCAGCTGCACGGAGCGTCCGCTTGCTCACAGACTAAACTGCTAGCGTGTGTGTGTGTGGAGCATTGAAGGGCTTTAAATCTTTACTGCTTAGTGTTAAAATCTCCCATCATCCTTCCTCTGCCTCTCATATCTGCTGTTTTTCATCTACTCATCTGTTTTTTTTTCCCTCTGAAGGGTCGTCTGTGCCCACTCTCTCTCCCACACACACATTATTCTGCTCTCCGGGGCTGCTTGCTGGAGATTTCCTCTCTTTATTTCTACATCACCTCGCTTTTTTCTCTCTCACTGGACAACTTGTGCGTTTTACAGTGTATCACATTCAATTTCTGTAAGACTTAAATAGTCCATCTGATAAATGTTTTAAAGGTTGATAATTGTGTAATTTTATTCGAATGTAAACATGTTTAATATAATTTATATAAAAATGCAATCCGAAAGGAACCATTGTGAAATAATTAAGTAAATTAATAACTGAATAAATGAATTATGTTATTTGCTGTAAAAAAAAAAAAATGAAGGTATGGTAGCAGTAGAAACAAAACAAACTTGAACTAAAAAAAAAAAAAAAATTAAATATCAAGTTAAAAATAACAATTATAAAATACATTTTAATTTAGCTATAAAATGCTAAAGTGCGAAAATACAGAAAATTGCAAAAAAATAAATAAAAATAAATAAAAACTATACGGATATAATAACAATAATAATAATACACAACAGTTATTTTATTGTTATTTGTTTATAGTATGATACCTGTTTATTTTAAACTTTACATGGAATATGAAATCAGTGTTAATACTGTATATCTACATTGACAACCAGAGTCTTATTACTCAATAAGACAGCATAAAACTAAAACAACACAATTAATATTCACTAAATAATAAAATACAACACAAAACTCCCTAACTGCTAAAGATGACCAATGTCATGTGACTTGAAAATTCAGCTTTGCAACACAGGAATAAATTAAACAATGATTTATATATGTATATATATATATCTATATAAATCAAAAAATTTTTTTATCTACTTTGAACTGTAATTTCATTTCACAATATTACTAATTTTCTTTCTATTGTGATCAAATAGACTTTTTTAAACAAAACAAACAAAAAAGTTATTATAAGTTTTGGCTGCCGATATACACCACAATACATACACACTGTAAAAACTGACAAGAGCTTTTCGTTGTTAAACACTTTTTTGGTTCTGCTGACATCCGTGTCATTTCTGGCCTACAGTATGTGTTTCTCCGTTGGCTCTTTTATGAACTGATCTGCTTGGTTAGATTCAGGACACACACACACACTTCACTCTTTAATGCCGCAGGGCAACCGCCTTCAGAATTGCTGCAAACACACACACACACACACACACACACACACAGCACTGATGCATCACAAAGCTGCAGGAGCAGCACAGCAGTCCTACATCTGCAGATCCACAGAAAAACATGAGACTAGAAGTTAAAAGGATTCCATCTCTACAGAGAGAGCCGTGTTTCCCATGCAGAAGTCCTGAGGGTGTTTTTAGTTTGTTGCTATGTTGTTGCTAAGACGTTAAGGGCTTTTCACACTTTAACCCCAACTATTATTTGCGGTGCCCGTTTCACTAACAGGACAAATTCTGTAATTGTTTACATAACAGCTTTATCATTGCGTGTCCTTCTTATATTCCCTGCTAATAAACTTTCCTAAATGGACTTCTCATAAAGGTAAGAATGCAAAAGTGTTTAAAAAAAAATTCATTCATGCATTTTCTGCCGCTATTTGTCATATTTCCCCTCACATGCTGAAATGACTACGCTGTTTCCGAGGCATCTCAAAGCACACAACTTAAGGCACGTGATTGTTGCCTCGTTCAGAACATCCGCTCAAATCTGTTTTTGCACATTTCCGATTGCATCCTGATCTTGAGGTCTGACCGTGCACAGATCAGATTTGGGCTGAGAGTCTGAAAAAGGGTTGGGTATCTAGCCATTATATTTTATTTTGCGCCAAATCCATTTCTATATATGTGAAACATTCATCCGGGGGTTAAAGGTGGAGTTTGGAAGGATGTACTGTATGACAGAGTGAAAGGACTGCAAAGTCTACATATTTTGTCTCTGTGTATTATGTCATTTTTCAAGAATGAGCACTAGTTTCATTTTCAGTTATATTAAAACTTAAATGTCTTCAAAAATGTCAAGCACAACTACAAACCACCCTCATACAGTATTATTATTCTCTACGGGAATATTTGACATTCTGATATATTATGACCAAAACTGTAATTTACCGTAAGTTAAATTAGGCAGTATCTCCATCAGCTGAGCTTGAGTTATATATGTTTGTGTATACAGAATATGAATGTTAAAGATATATATATATATATATATATATATTTTTTTTTTTTTTTTTGGTGTAAAATGCACATTGCATTTTCCTTTTCTTTAAGCTAAAGTAATAAAGTAGTAGAAATGAGTAAAAAAAAAAAAAAAAAAAAAGCTTTAAAATGAAATGCACAAACACATATCAGCAGATCAACCATTTAAATGAAAGGTTTTCCCTAGTAATGCTGTGGTTATGTAACTATTAAAAGAGCATTTCACTCACAAAGACACCTGCGGCTGACATCCATCCCCAAGTGACCATGTTAAACCGCTTGATTGTGTTCAGAATCTATAAGGCTCTCAGTTTTGCTTACCTTATCGGTTTTGAGCTGCTCCTATAGATCTATAGAGTAATGAGAAATCCATGACAGTGGTAGAGGTTGATAAAGCAATGCATTTTAAAAACATATTAAATGCATATTTCTTTAAAAAAAAAAAAGTAGTGATAGGGCTTGTTCAATTCAAATTCTGTAAAACTTAAACATTTAATTATCTGATGGAATATTAAACGGTTAATAATTATGTAATTTTATACTAAATTAAGTCAGTTTAATATAATAATATATATTCATATACACTTTATATAAATATGCAATCAGAATGCGGCTACTGTTAAAAAAGCGATGTTGAATATGCTGGAAATTTTTTTTAAAATTTAGGGAAAAGACCAGACTAGTAGGGACAGGGCCATACATATATATACGCACACACATATATACATACATACAGTCGATACAGAAAGTAATCAGATCTCCTTTAATTGTTCACTCTTTGTTATATTGCAGCCATTTGCTCAAATCATTTCAGTTCATCATTTTCCTCATTAATGTACACACTGCACCCCATATTGACAGAAAAACACAGAATTGTTGACATTTTTGCAGATTTATTAAAAAAGAAAAAATGAAATATCACATGGTCCTAAGTATTCAGACTCTTTGCTGTGGCACCAATATATATTTAACTCTGTCCATTTCTTCTGATCATCCTTGAGATGGTTCCACACCTTGATTTGATTAGGAAAGCCACACACCTATCTATAAAAGACCTTACAGATCACAATGCATATCAGAACAAATGAGAATCAAGAGGTCAAAGGAACTGCTTGAAGAACTCAGAGACAGAATTGTGGCAAGGCACAGATCTGGCCAAGGTTACAAAAAAAAATTCTGCTGCACTTAAGTTTCCTAAGAGCACAGTGGCCTCCATAATCCTTAAATGGAAGACGTTTAGGGCAACCAGAACCCTTCCTAGAGCTGGCCGTCCGGCCAAACTGAGCTATCGGGGGAGAAGACCCTTGGTGAGAGAGGTAAAGAAGAACCCAAAGATCACTGTGGCTGAGCTTCAGAGATGCAGTCGGGAGATGGGAGAAAGTTGTAGAAAGTCAACCATGTGACTGTTCTTGAATTACCCAGCCAGAGCCCTGACTTCAACCAATTGAACATCTCTGGAGAGACCTAAAAAAAAGCTGTCCATCAACGTTTACCATCCAACCTGACAGAACTGGAGAGAATCTGCAAGGAGGAATGGCAAAGGATCCCCAAATCCAGGAGTGAAAAACTTGTTGCATCTTTCTCAAAAAGACTCATGGCTGCAAGGTGAATATTTAGGACTATGTTATATTTCAGTTTTTCTTTTTTAATAAAACGTCAACAATTCTGTGTTTTTCTGTCAAAATGTGTGTACATTAATGAGAAAAAAAATAACCCTCAGATTACAGATTTATAACTTGGCCATATATTGTCATTATTATAACAAATAAAAAGCATATTTATTCAGCTTTCAGATTTGAAATTTGATTTCTAAAACTCTTTGAAAAGCTACAGTAAGTGTACTCACACAGTCCACGCAGAACCACAGTACAGCTGCTTTCCCCATCATCTCCAAAAGCACAGCGGGCCTCAGCCTGATACACCAAAGCCTGCTGGGGTTTAAACTCTACTGTAACTCTACATTCTTCTCCAGGCTTCAACTGTCCAGTGTCAGGGGACAGCTGGAACGGAGGATCTACAAACCACTTAAATCCTGTCTGCAGCTTACTAGGGACAAAAAGTGCATTCACAGGTTTAAAAATTCAGCACTTTCTTTACACTTTCTCCATAAATCAGATCTTTAGCCATGCTTTACAGTACCTGGAATTCCGAAAGAGGAAGCTGGTTTGGGAGCTGTGCTGGGCAGCACAGGGAGGCAATATCACCGTCTCTGGTACTTTAAGGGCATGATGAGGAATCACAGCTTGCAGAGACACATGGAATGTGCCTTCCTTGCTCTGAAACTCTATAGTGTCCGTGTACTCGCACTGAAGGATAACAGGAGGATGTAAATGCTGTAAATGTAGTCCGTAAAATGCACCGTAATACATCATGTTAAGGATTACTGAATGCTTCAACGCTATAACAAGTCAAAAGTAATATACTACATGAGAAACAAAGATAATTTAAACTTTACTTTCTCAAGAGGCTGAAAAGTAACTGGGAGAGAGTAAGAAGTTCCTGGGCTCAGAAGGATGGTGTGAGGAAATGGTGTGCTGAAGAACTTGGAAGCTGGAGGTCTAAAATGGACAAAATACAAAAGAATATATCAGTTTGAAAACTACTGTTCAAAAGCTTTTTGTATCAGAAAGCTAAAAAAAAAAGTTAATTAAGTAAGGAAAGCATTAAACTGAACAAAAGAGATGTTATGTATGATGTTACTAAAAATGTATATTTCAAATAAATATTTATATTCATAAAAAAACATTAAAAACAGCACAACCATAAATAATAGATAATAATAAGAGATGTTTTTCAAATCAGCATGTTAGAATTAATTCTGAGCGATCATGTGACACTGAAGGAAGTAAAGTAAACTAAATTACAATTTAAAATACACTCAAACAGAAACAGTTATATTAAACTTAAATAGTATTTCACAATATTACAGTTTTTATTGCTTTCACTTTTTTATCATATAAATGCAGCCTTGGTGAACATTAAAACTTTAAAACCATGAAACAAAATCTTAATCATGACAAATTTAGCTTCCAATTTTGGAAAAATAAGCTTTTGGTCTTAAAGGATTATCATTTTAAGTGGACTGACCTGAAGGTGAGTTTCTGGAGTTTTCCATGAATGCTTCTAAGGAACAATGATTTGGTATACTCTCGTTGTGGCTCCCAGCCCTCCCAGACTAGCTCAGCCCAGGTCTCTACCCCCAAAAAGCAGTTTTGAATCCTCTTCAGAGGACTCCCTGACCTGAGGCGTGAGAGCCTCTGAAAATAAAGGAAACCAAATCATAATGGTTATTGGTCTTCGCACCAGCAGATGGCAGTGCACTTCACCAAAACATTTAGGCAA
This sequence comes from Enteromius anoplus, assembly GCA_032359395.1. Classification (NCBI taxonomy): domain Eukaryota; kingdom Metazoa; phylum Chordata; class Actinopteri; order Cypriniformes; family Cyprinidae; genus Enteromius; species Enteromius anoplus. Next base: position 1,404,214 of record JAUMHG010000043.1, on the reverse strand, counting down.
ACTAGAACCAATCAAATTTTTATTTAACGTTTATTAGATATTAAAATCTTTAGAAACTATCTGCAAACAACAGCAGAATAAAGAAACATGATTAAATAGGCAAGAATCATTAAAAAAAAAAAAAAAAAAAAAACGGATAGAATGAGTATGAAATTTGGCCTAGCTATCAAATGAGGATGCTGGACAATTATGTTGTATTTTGTGTTTTCTTGTCTACATCTTTTCAAGTTTTGAAAGTTTTTTGTACAGCAGTTGACTTAAATTACACACACATACACACAAACCCACACTGGGAAATATTTGCCAATTTTTTAAAAAAAACACAACTGTCCTATATATCCCATATATAGACCTTAAAAAACACCTTACCTTTTTATGTGGGTTGTGTGTGGCTCCAAAGGGAGTGCCTGAGCTCGGAGGATTCACTGGATGATCCGTCAACATTGCACCTAATAAAAAAAAAACTTAAAAAAAACACAGGTGTTCAAATATTGTGGGCTTCAAATATTTCATATATCTTTTATATTAAATTGCATAGGCTAAAACAGATGTGATTGAAGTGCTTGAATGATCTGGGCCTATATCATAAATTAACCTAAATTTTTATCTGACCGATATGAACATATAGGCCTACTTCTTTAGGCAATATCTGTATTACTTTAGACAGCAGCATGCTAAATTGGAACATTTTACATTTATTAGTTCTTCTCTCAATGTATTGTTTAAGCAGGATCAGTTATATGTCTGCCTGGGGTTAACTGAGGTTGGTGTAAATTTATGACCCTGCCACTCATTTATTTACCTTTCTATTAGCTTAAGTGATCTGCCTTAAGAAAATCACTGACAGCAAAGGTGATTGCTCGAGAGGATCATCAAATGAAATGTTATGGATACAGTGATACGGTGGGTGAGACTATGAAAACGTATTTTTTTGTTTCATGTCTAAAATGACTGACTAAGTTACTTGTCTTTTAAGTTAAAATGGCTTTAAAACAAGTTGTAATTCTGTTGAAATCGATGATAAATCCGTCTGCTAAACATTACAACAGCCTATATCAAGTACAGGTGCGCGCTTACAGGTTAACGTTACCAAAATTTGCGCTGTATTTATGTCATGTATCCTACTGAAGATTAGAACTTACCCCTGTATCTTTACCTCATGCTGTAATATCACAAACAAACATGACAATTAAATAGAAATGCGTTCGTTTATTTGTTTCGCCATGCTGAAAGCTTTCCTCGCTGTTCAGTTGTGTATTCGAGCTCCATGACAACGCCGACGGAAACAGCAGAGGGACTTTTTTTTTTTTTCTTTTTTTTTTTCTCAAGGACTTAAACAATTCCTTTAGCAGTCAGGTGAGATCGAAATGCAGGTGTAATTTTCCAAATGCGTGATAAATGTTCACAGTTTTCCTTCTTGAGTGCTCGAGTTTGCTTTGTTTTGGCAGGGTGTTTATTCCCGCCACTGCAATGCGTTTTAATCAACATAAATATGTCCTATTCTAGCTTGGCTGAGAGCACTGCACCTGCTTTAATATTTAATTGTTGGCCTTACACCACACCCCTGTAAAAATGCTCTTTTGGTCACTGAGGTAATTCATCTTAAATTAAATTAAATGGCCCGGTGACATCAGCATAAGGAGTAGATTATTTTGCTTTTCCTTCATTAACTTAATTATTTGCCTATCAGTAAACCCCCCTGAGTAATTCATATTTGAGAGGCTATGGCCATAAATATCAGGGCCTACGTTGTTTATAATGCACAGTAGATTCGTCTGCACTTTAATCACCATCTGTGTCAGCTAGAGGTTAAAAAGGAGAGGAGAGTGGTTATGATGAATATGTAGGATGGGGGTGATATTCATTTACAGTTTTAAACCTTTCACTCACGAGCTGGACACATAACAACAGCATTTCTACATTTTAAAGGGTTAAAGTGAGAGAAAGACTGAAACTCATCTTCGATTTTGTTTATTTTCCTTTTGTCTCCAAGTAGTACATGTTTTACCAGCAATCTTTGAAGGTCACACATCCTTCAAACCGAGTCCTGATATTGGTTGAATAAATTAGATATAATCTATAAGAGTTAAATAACATTAACGACACCAACATCAACAACATGACATAAACTAATGGACTAACTAATGCACCGTTCACAGTTTGCCCTTGTTCAATATTTGCAGAGGATTTACCAGTTCCTCCGTGTTCCAGTCAATGGTTACTGAAAGAAAGCTGACATTGATGACCTCTGGACAATCATCCGTTCTTCAGCATCCACTCTTGACTACATACTATTAAATGAAATGTGTTCAAGAGACCAATGAGAGTTCAGTGCAAGGCTTCCTCATTTGGTTCAACAGCTTTGTTTTTCAACCAAAATGTCCATGTTAGCATATAAAGTAAAGATTTTGATCACATAAGAAAAACGTTAGTTTGAAATAGTATACATTTGCAGTTTACAAGCAGCCTTCAAGAAACAAATATTAAGTGCAAATAAACTGGAAGACCATTTTCATGAATTAAGACATTTTTGACTACAAACGTCATGGACAATGAACTCATTGGGTCTAAGGGATAGTTTTGACATCAACAGCTTTCAGTCTTTAAACCTGTCCAGTTTACGGACATGCAGACTGCGGGTGTCATCAGTTCTTCATAACCCGAGTCTGATCTTTCGGTCTCCTCCGATCTCTTCTAGGTCGTCATCGGAGTAAGAGCCATGAGAGCTGTAGTTTAGGAAGTCCGAGGGGTGAGGAAGACCCATGCCTGCGTTAATCGATTTCCTGAAATCTTCCTCTTCTTCTTCATCTTCCTCCTCTGCGTCCATATCCTCATCGTCGTCGTGGGCACTGCAGCGACTGAGGTCTTTGGGCTTGGTTTCTCTCTTGCCTGACTTACAGCCGTCTGTTTCCAGCTGCGCAGCCTGCTCTTTAGCTTTACGGCTGCGCTTCCACTTCATCCGTCGGTTCTGGAACCAAATCTTCACCTGGTCAATGCATAACAACCATCACAATCAGTCACATAAAATTTGATATTAGCATTTGGGAATATTTACGAGCTTATTATTGAATTGATAATGAAAATTATTTTGGCTGTTCCTTTGGTCTCAGTATGTCTTTATTTCAATGCAATTTTATGAGTAAACTTTACTTTGAGGTAGTAATAAATTTGTACGATGCTCTTAAAAAACAGTAAGCATGAAGGTCCACCCCAAACCTAACTATCAGTGGATGCAATGGCCTATGATTCCTTGATGAACCCTTAACATTAATGGAAATGTTTAATTGCACAAAAGCTTCTGTAGGTTCTTCAGAATGTTCTTCACATTGAGCACACTGGATCTTTTAAGAACTGTTGACTGTTGTTCTTTGGAGAAGCAAAAATAGTTCTTCTGTTGCATTGCTGCAACAAATTATCATGAGCGTGTTGCTTTCTCCTCACCTGTGTCTCAGTCAGCATGAGAGAAGTTGCCACTTCAAAGCGTTTGGGTCGTGACAGGTACTTGTTGAGTTTGAACTGATTTTCCAGCTCTAACAGTTGCTGGCTGGTGAAGGCTGTGCGTGGTCTCCGGCACTTTCCGATTAAACCAGACTGAGGTGCCCCTGAGAAGAAAGTTAGTTGATAAAGGAGGTGTAAAGACTCGTGCCAAAAAACAAAGACATACGGTGAAGACACCAAGCAGACGCAGCAAACAAGAACACATTCACCTCTTGTTCCTCCCCCTTAATAGATAATGATAACAGCTTTACTTCAGTTTATTGTTGATGACAGGGCCGGGAGATATTGCTTTAGCGGGACAATAAAACACCAGAGAGCACCATTAACTTAATGAAAATTCAATAAATGCTACCAGATAACTTTATTGATGAAGCTCAGACTGTTTTAAGTGTTTCTTTATAGTTTTCCTGTGGATGAAGGCAGTTTTAATGGACTTGTCATTTATGATGCTATGAAAAGACTGAAAATAAAAAACCTTACATTATAGTTCAGTTAGCAGTAAATACTGCTTCAATTATGCTAGATAATATTTATAGCATCCTAGTTCACTCTATAGTGTTTTCGCAAAAAGATTCCTGAATATAATACATGTTTGGGCGATGCCATCATTTTCCCAACCTTTGAAGTGTTACATAAATATATGAGCAAATTTATTAAATAATATTAATAATTACTGCAGCTAAATGGACATACACTTTAAGTAAAAATAAGTATATAAAATGTAGGCCTGTCTTCCAGATTACATAGTAGCATCATAGACTTTGTTTGCTTTAAAGTAATCACCACGTTTAATATTTAAAAACTGAAACTATAATGCCAAGACTAATAATTCCGTAGAAGAGACACATACCGCTGTAGTCTGCGAGGCGAGGCATTATGAGTCCAGCGCGGAGCCAGTGCTCTAACGGAAATGAACCGGCCACGGCCGCCGCTTTCAGGTGCTCAGGGTACGGCTGCGCGAAGCCTGAATAAGCGAAGGTGGGATGCTGCGCTCCAAGAGCCGCGATGGAGTACATAGGTGAGGGATACATTCCTGGAATAGACCCTTGGGAAAGTGATGTTAATCCTGGGTGAGAAATGTTCAGCATGCCTGGTTTGGGTATGACCCCTGTCTGGAGCTGATAAGCGCGAGGAGGAGGAGAGTTTTCTGTCCGTTTGCAGGTCGCAGGCTCGATGTCGGTGCACAGTCCCGGCGAATTCTCGCGGACCATCCTCTGAGAGCTCTCTGACAACAGAGCGTCTATTCGAAAGTTCCTCGACTTATCCATTGAGAAAAAAACTTTGGATTTCAAGAATGTTATAATGATAAAATTGTATAAATTTTGGGGCGTTTTTCTTTCCCCCCTATACTAATCTAAAATTATGCTTAACTTTTACTTAGGTTATACCAAACTATTTGCCTGACAGTGTGCAATATTATCTAATTCTTTAAGACAATTGTGGATCCTTTGTTACTGTAACTGCGTGTTTTAATCTCTATACCCGTGACACAACGTTATGCCCGGAGCGCGTGCAGACATCAGTTTTTGACTGTCTCGCGCTCCAGCACGCTCCTCCTAAACACTTTCTGATTGGTTCATTTCAATGCCCTCAGAGTTGAAAAACTTCCAATGCTTTCTAATTAATTCATTACACACGCATTTATTTTAACGTCAAGCCATAGGTTTCACATCTTTTAAGACTTATAGGTCGAAATTATAAATTGGCCACACAAACATTTTTTCCCCACCACAAGTAAACCTTTAATTATTTTGATCTAGTTTGCAAAATGTAGTAATTGACAGTATTGATAAAAGGGTTAAACGACGAGTGTGCTCGTTCAGACATCTTTATATAAAAAAAAAAAAAAAATACAAATAGGCAATGGCCTAAATTCTACTGGTGATCCATGTTTAGCTATTATTTATTTTTCTTATTTCCCTGAGGCAATTTACGTTAAGTGTTGACAATAATTTTGCTATCATCAATAAATCATCTATAGCCTATATATATATATATATATATACTGTTTTTCTTCATGTTACTTTATTAAACTTGATTTTTCTCAGCCTATTCAATTCGAAGTTGTGAAAATAATTGTTTGAAAAATAATTACAATTTTACATTATAATTACAATGATGAAGGTATTAAATTATCCAGTCTTATATCAGTTGGTAAACATCTAAACAAAACAAAAGTAGATTTAAGAAATACAATAGAATAGGACCGAAAATGTTTACTTGGAAAATAAATAGTCAAATGGCATGTAGGCTGCAAAACTCTTGTAAACTAAAAAAAAAAAAGATCAAAATTTTAATCGCACAGCTTCTGATATAGCCTTTGGCCTGCCTTTGTCATATTCAAATTGTAATTCATTTCATTTCACAGATTAGCTTATTTTTAAAAATAGAGAGGACTGCTGATGGTAGAAGAGGAATTAAACAACAATTTCACTCCTCTGGAAATGATTTGTCAGGTTTCCCCTGATTGCGGAATAAATACTTGGGTTAAAAAACAGTGCTAATGGCGCTAACCTTGACGAAGAAATGGACAATGACGGACAGGTTGACCTTTTCCACCTGGCGCGCTCGCAGGTGTGATGCAGCCTCGCTTTTCTCACACTAGTTATGCTACGTGTTTGCACGACCACCCACTCACCCCTATTTCTTATCAGGTGCAAACATATACTAATGAACAAATGAATCAACAAGCGGCACAAACGCACCATGCTGCATTTGCGTCATTATTTGTTGCTTGTTTTTCCAGTAGGCTACCTGCTACCGAAACAACGGTTTATTTTACACGAGACATTGTCGTGCCAACACTGAAAATAGCGCAGTACACATGCGATAAAAAAACTGAAAAGCATTACTGTGTCAAAGGTCGAGTATAGATGTAAAAGCGAGAAACATGCCAACATTATCCAATGACATTCACATCCAGGAATCGCTGTTTTAAAGGGTTATTTGCGGTCTTTTTTTCTGTGACTAGTTTTTCTCATGGGAAGTCAGGTAATGCACTGACAGTGTGTTCCCAGACAAGACCTTGGGGTTATAATTAATCTCAGTTCATTAGGAAGATAAAGGTCAATTATTAGGCTTCTAAATGTAAATCATTAACACTGGGAGCGCTTGTGCAGAGGAACACATAATAAACAGATTTGCTTTAGAAAATATATTTAGAGGTAACCAGCTTTCGTTTTTGTAAATGAGCAATACCAAGGAGAGACCAAGTGTTATAAATGTAGCGTTATAAGTTACTCTCCAACAACTAAGTGCTGTCAGAGGAAAACAAGTTAAAGCTGTGTGATTCTTTTTAATGTAATGAAATTACTTTAAATGTCATCATCCTATCTTATGAAGTAATATTATAATAATTTTAACATTATTTTTTTTTTTTACACAAATTAAAAAAACAAGTGCATGAACATTAAATTAAAAAGTTTACAATAACTGTAATTCTGGATTTTAAAATTCTGCAAATTAATGGGTAAAATACATTTTATTGGGAATCTACTTTCCCTAAAATTCAGAATGGGATAATCAGTATCCTCCTCATTGTTTCCTCTCTCCAATAAGGGCAAATATATATATATATATATATGTGTAGTTTGAAGCACTGGATCAAATCAAATATTATTATAAAGTCTAATTATTATAAAATATCATTTATGACAATTCATAAAACTAATTATTTCATTGCAAAATCAATCTGTCAGGTTAGAAAGGACATGAAAATTAAACTGCATTTAAAAAGATCAATTTTGAACAGTTTGTTTTCAATTTAAAAGAACTTGTCACAAAGCATGCCTAAATTTAGTAAAATTAATTTAGTAAAAGTTAGTGACTACATTTAGTGAACTAAGAATCAACTCGTAATAAAAGAAGCCATGACTCAATGTGAAAACCCTTTTTTTTTTTGACTGAACAACTGTCCAAACAGTTTATTTTTGTTAAAAATATTTTCTGTCTAAAATTATAAAAATGAAATGCATGCAACTTTTTTTCCCAAGTAAAATAATAGAAGTGAATGGTACCGTAAGTAGATCTACACATAAATGTCCTCTTTCTAAAAAAAGAGACCACAGATGCCTAACAAGCCTGCCAAAAGTGCAATGCACTCTGCATTCTGACTGTCCAGAAGGGAGCCAACACTTGTATTCAAGAGACTGTAAAAGAGCCATTGAATGGACAGCTATTCATACACAAATGCAACATGGTGACATGGGCTGCCCCTTTCGTAACTGTCTGACCTCTTGCTCTAGGTCAGAGGTAAAAAAATAGCAGTGTGCTGTGCATGTGTTGGTGTCGGTATTAAAGCTAAGGAAATACCTCTGTGCTGTCTAATTTCCCATTCCAGCCTTCCTACTCGGCAAATTTAACTCTTTGTTCAGACCTACCAAAACTTAACATTGCATAGCTGGAATCCACTGAATGGTTGCATCTTATTTTAATTTCCATTCATAACCAACCCATTGTTGCACTCTTGTGTCCTTGTGATTGAGCAGAGGGAATTGAAAACTTCCTCAGTAACCAGGGCTGGGCGGTGCAGGTTAACCAGTTCAGCCCTGCGTTGAATTGCTTGATTAATGACGGCTATGTTGCCCAGACATCAAGACAATGGCAGAGGCAAGAGGGGTGTGTTTCAGGATAATTACTGCTAAATCCTACCGTTGTGGAGTTAAAGCATAACAGAAAGTTGGACACATACACGTGCACGTACTACACAAAGAGGATGACCGGGATGGATAATTAGTCCGGCGGAGCTGCTACAAACATCTGTTGCTCCGGAAAAAATGGTGGCAACATCAGGAGCTGGTGGCTCATCGTGGGTGGTTCATCTTCTGAGACATATGAACTTAGTAAGACACAAAAAAAGATTATACATTTAAATAAAATAAAATAAATTAATAAAATAATTATTAACTAAAAGCAGTTGTATGAGATTATGCATTTAATAAAAAATACAGAAAAAAGTGAAATACCAATTATGGGGTTATACATTTAATAAGAAAACTAAATGAATAAATAAATAAATAAACAAACAAACAAACAAATAAATGCAGTTATGAGATGAATTTAATAACAAATAATTTATTAAAGTGAAATACCAATTATGAAATTATACATTTATTTTGAAAAACTAAATGAATGAATTAATAAATAAATAAATGCAATTATATGAGATTATACATTTAAACAAATAACAAAATAAAGTGACACAGCAATTATGAGATTATACATTTAACAAAAAATAAGTAACTAAATAAAGTGCAATACCAGAAAAAAAGCTCAAACTAAATGAATGAATAAATGCCACAAGTAAATAAAGTGCAATACCAGTTATGAAATTATGCATTTCATAATTTTTTTTAAATAAATAAAGTACAAATATCAATTATGAAATCATGCAACATTTTGAAATGTTATATTTCATAAATTAATAAAGATCAATTAAATTTTTTTGAGATGCCAATATGATCATATTTTTGTAAATAATACAAAAAAAAAATAAGTAAAGTGCAATACCAATGAGATTAATGAATTAATAAATACCAATTATGAGAATGAACGAACGCAAGAATGAATGAATGAACACCCATCTCAGTATAAGGTGATGTGCCCTACACAAATATTAAAAAGTTTAATCAGAACATTCCTTTAGGCCGGTTATTTCTCCTGGGCCACAGTAATTTATGGGATATCATTCCAGATTTCTGAACCACAATGTAATAACTTCCAAAGTATAGCCGTATTTTTATTTGTCAGGGTGGAATTTAATTAGCAAAGCAAAAATCAAACAACATGCACAGAAGGCAGGGCTGAATTGCTGTGCCCTTTGTGTACGGGTATGTGCGTGCTTGGTCAGTCTGGAGATATATAACAGGACAGGCATGATGGATAACTACTACATCTAATCAGCCTCTGTGTTTATCTTCCAGGACCATCCTAGTCAGCTCACAGATTCATCCGGGGCTGTATATGTGTGCGGCTGTCAGAGGTGAGCAAATTAAATATGACAGTTCAATTATCCCTGCTTGTCCAAATGGTTGCACCTAATCCTGCTGTAGGATAAGCAGCCCCACCCACCAATAGACTATATGTTTTTTAATCAGACAGTCCTCAGACCACACAGCTATAATTCAAAACCATGATTTAAGCTCACCTCACCTTTCTGAATCGTGCACCCCTACCTGCTATGTTTTATATGCTGTTTAAAAAAAAACCCCCACTACAATGCTATTTTCATATCTTAAGACAGAATAGTATTAAGCAAAACTACAAAAGTGATACCTTTTAATTACAATCAAAATGTATTTGCCATTTGTTTTACAAAATAACACTAAAACAAATACCATATCTGCGTACAGCCAGCGATCACTTTATATACTGATTATGTCTGTGCTTTCATACCATAAACCTGTCATTCATAAATTACAGCATCTGATTTCCATCAGGAATTCATTAAAATATTCTCTCAGATAATGACATGCGAACATTAAATCTCTGTGTTTGTCTGGAAGGTTGTCGTTAAAATTTAATATTTGCTTTGCAAATCTATGCCAATTTGCAGAGTGACTGCATAGGCTGCTATAGGTGTATTTAAATGGGTGATGATCTATGGGAGATCAAGTCAGGGGGCACAACAAGGGTCCAAGAAAGCATATTCTCATCCAGAAACAAATCTGGCTTGTGAATAATTTAGTATCCTGCCCATTACAGAACTTGGGTGCTGGTAATACTAGTGAAAATGCAGCATTTTTTTCAAATATGATACTGGTAACATTTTATTTTATGGTTACACCTATTAGTTTATTAGCATGCATATTACTAGAATATTATCCATTTATTAATGCTAATTAAGTACACAATAATGCCTCATTCTACACAACCTTATTCTACATCCCTAATCCACTACCTAAATTTAACCCTTACTAACTATTAAGATAAATTAATAGTTCCCTTTATTGAGGGAAAATTAATAGTTAATAGTTAAACCCCCAGTTTCACAGACAAGGCTTAAGCTAGTCCCAGACTAAATTGCATGTTTGAGCTGTCTCAGATGAAAA
>JAUMHG010000043.1:1382022-1393567 GCA_032359395.1 Enteromius anoplus | reverse complement strand
AGGTGAACACGAGGGAGACTGAATGAAAACCAAAACACAGATCACACGGACATGGAACGCCTGGGGGGCGTGACATACAACATGATTTTTAACTTAAGCTTGCATAATCATCACTCTAAATAGCACAAAAATGTTTTTGAGAATATAGCATTTTACACTTGAACTTGAAAAAGGATAAGGGTGGGCAAGCTGAAACTCAATACTCAATGGTTAGTCCTTTGTTAGTTAAAAACGTTGAACTATTACCAGACAAAAAGGTAGAAAACCTGATGATTGGAATGAAGCGCGTAGGCCAGAAGGATGTTGTTTTTCCAGCTTTAATGCTCAATGTTTTCAACATGTCTCATTACACAGCCTCAGAAGCCAACCTCTGATTGTCAGAAGCATCTTATTCAAAGCCCCTAAAAGTCACAGAATATGTAGCAATTAAATAAATAGAGTATGAAAGAACGAATTTGACGGGAAACATCTATTGTCATCTAATCATTCAGCACAAAAAGCATGAAAATCTCTCTCCTCACAGTCTTCATGAAAAAGTAGTCCGGTTGCACAGCCCATTCTTTGTATACAGTAAATTATGGCAAATTTCTTTTCTCTTACAATACATAAGAGATGACCAAAAAAAACAAACAAACAAAAAAACACAACCTTGAATTGTCAGTGTTATCCACCAAAAGTTCTACCCAAACAAGAATGCAGAACAAGCCACAAGTTCAAAATTCATTCATAACTCAAATTTGTGTTATGTTCAACAGAAAGCACATTATATACAATTAAAGAGCACTTTCTACACGTCTAATGGCTTGAAAGTCTTTAAGGACGGAGATGCTTCCACTTCCACTTCCACACAGTTTTGATTTATTATCCGAGGTATTTCCAATTTTGAGAAAATGAGAAATGTTTCCAAAATGAGAATCCAGATCCAGATCCAGACCATATGTTCACAACAAACACTAACAGTATTTCTTTAGGTATCATCTAGCACTCCTAAAAAAAAAACGAGTTGGTTTATAAGTGATTAACTGTTTCAAGGCGCTCGTGATACTTTGATCTACGTACCTTCATTTGACTAGTAATTCCATTACGGCGTACATACCTTTGCTAGATTGCTCCAGATTCTATTCTCTACAATACAGTACGTCTGAAGAAACACGATAGCGAGATACCAAACGAAGGTTGACTTCTTGTTTCGAAAACCTCACTTCAAATGGACGGGAATTCTTTTTGCCAAAAAGTTTGTGAGAGAGCAGCAAATTTAACATCCTGTGCAAAAATGTATTCCTCGACCCAACAAACCTTGTGGCATTGAACAGCAAAGAAACGGTTATAAATGATGCTCCTTAAGAGGTATTTCAGTTTCTATTTGGTACCCTAAATCATCGTTTCCCCAACCTCGTTTCTGGAGTCACTTTTGGATGTGCCTCTTATCTGACCCATCTATTTCAGGTCTTTGAGTCTCTACTGAAGAGTCAAGTCAGGTGTATTTGATTAGGAAGCGTGCTCCCACTTTATATTAAGGCTCCCTAAAGCCAGTGTACTTGCATAGTAATTAGATATGTCTGTAGTATGTAACCACAGTGTGAGTTCACATTGGTACATAATACCTTTAATATTTCTCTAGCTACACACATGTAACAATGACCTTTGTTAATAACCTCAGAATGGTATGTGTGAGTACAACTGACCAACAGAACTTTTTGGTAAAGAAAGTGTTACACTTTAAGTCTATTAAGTCAACAATTCCTATTGATTTACTATGTGATTACACTGATGTTACACAGTAGCGGTTTCATATTTACATTTTGGGTAACACTTTATTTCAAGGTGTCATAATACAGAGTAATTACCCAATTAGGTACTCAGTAGTAGCCATTGTACTTACATTACCAGTCGCACAAGTTTTTTTCGTGGTGCAGGAACGATTCTTACTTCTTTACTTACTCTTTCGTGAATCCACCATCCAATGGAATCAGAGTTTTTCGTTCATGCTGGAGTTACGAAAATAACGAAGTATTCGTGTCCCTGACACGAATCAATAGATTTTATGCTTATTTCGTGATATTGTCACGACCAGCCGACTGCAGACTGGGTTGATTACTGTTACACATACTGTATGTTACAGAGCAAGTCTGTTATACAGCTACTTACACTTAAGTACAATCTTGATACACTTTAATTTAAGTAGCTAATGTCTGTGTACTTGAATTTAAAATATAAGTTTATTATGCAAGTCTGCAACCAATGTGAGACAATGTTTTGGTTACATTAGTAGCTGTGTAACAGACATGATGTGTTACAAATGTGTAACAGTAGCAGCCTATTACATCTACATAATTACTAACTGTAAGTAAGTAACTAAGTACAAACTGTTCCATAACTTAGTTACGTGGCGAGTATGTTTTCTTTTTTGTACAATAGCTACTACTAAGTATGTATTAGGTAGTTACTCTGTATTATGTACACCTTAAAAGTAAAGGATTACCAAATTGTGGTTGGTGTCCAGAATGTTACACTTTATATTAAGTGTACAGTTACTGAGGAGTTACCATGTAAGTACTATGGTATTACACTAACTTCCAATTCCTTCTACTTTACATATCCCTATACCCACCCAGCTCCACCCTCTGGATCAAACTGTTCTAATTACTTTTATACATATAGGTGTTACAAAATGTAGTTATAGAATTACTGTTACACAAGTACTTAGTGAAGTGAAAAAAAGTGTTATTACCAAAGTCCTGTTACACATTTGTACTTACACATACAATTTTGAGGGTTGTTGCTACAGATCTAGATAATGTGTACTTACACAGTGGTTACATCTTGGGTAAGCGCACTGTAAGTACATTGTAAGTGGGGCTGTAGATATACTCATGCGCATCTCGTCAGGAAAGCCAGTTTTTTAATTTGTGGTAAATCTCCATCAGCTGTTTTCAAACGGACCGCCAGTTCGTTCACAGAGCCGTAGATCACTGACAAGCTACACTAATGAATGACCCGCGAAACTGACTGTGATTTTGCATAGCTTTTTAGTGATCTACGGCTCTGTGTATTAACTGGCGGTCTGTTTAAAAACAGCTGATGGAGATTTACCGCCTTTTTGATAAATATATCGCGCAGGCCTAATTGTAAGTACATGTATGTACACATACTGTAAAATAAAGTGCAAGCGAAAAATTTGTAGTTTTGGGGTGCTTCCAGGAACAGGGTTGGGGAACACAGCACTAAACCAGTGGTTCTCAACTAATTGGTTCCAGCTTATGATTTGCTAATTCCAGTCATGCTCTATGGTAATTTGTTGTTATTTCAAAGTCAGACAAAAGCAAACCAGTTAAAAAAGCACTAGTTTAAAAAGGTGTGATTGTTGCGTTTTAAGTACAAAGACATTCGACAAACTATGCTTTTAGATTCCACTGGCACAACTCTTTTGTGGGTGGCCACCATTTGCTCAGTCACCACTCAGTACCTCTACATCACAGTAACTTTGTTTAGTGAAGCTCCAGTAAAGAAAAGTTAGGCCAAAAGCATGCTCTACCCAAGTATGCAAACACAGGCATTAAAATAAATCTCACACAGCTAGTTTTGCATTTGCTTACTTGTGTGTAGAGTCGAAGAGACGAAGAGCTGTACTATAATTTAATTACATAAAAAATTTGCAAGTGCACTGCAGTATTATTCTCAAAAAACAAAGATCTAACACACTGCTCACACTGGCTTATAACGCACAGCGATTATTCATCACTGACCTCGTTTTGGTCCACACAGACAAATTGTCACTATTCCCAGCCTCTAGTAAACCTCTCTGGCCTGGTCCATAGTGACCTCATAAAAATGCAGGGCTGTGTAACCCTAGCGCTGGCCAAGGAGAAGCTGAAGAATAAATGATTAAATATTTAAATGTCCTTTGAGACGGTTGCATCATCGCCAACACATGATGCTGGGTTTTTGGACCACAACTGAAGAGTCAATTATGGTGAATTGTGGCTCAGGTGCAGCTGTCAGTATGTTGATAAGCATGTGTAAAAGATCATGTTCAAACAGTGTGCTGTTGTTAAAAATGAAGCCTAACAATAGCCAGATGCAAATACCAGAAAAAAATAAAAATCTTAACGCCAAAAACCTGTAGAGAGATTCTAAGATCCTGCTGGAAAAACAAGAACCAGTACTTTGTAGCTTGTAGAGGTTGTCCAAACCAAGATGACTTGTCAGGTTCACCCTCTAGACAAGCTTGGAACAGCAATGACCCCAAGAGATTACCTTCAACTAGAAACCATGTAAAACCAGGTACCAACTGATTTGGGATTTTCCAGCAGGGTAATGATGGCTTGGTAAGTAATGTGGAGAGAGAGTCCTTAGGAGATTGAGACACATTCCAGATGTCAGGCATTTAGACTGCAATATATATTTTCCTTCACCTTTTTACATTTCAATTTGAGAAACACAAAAAGATTTAGTTTTTCTTAGAACTTTTAGAACAATAGTTGTGAACGTACGTTTGGTTGTGCTCACAACTAATACAAATGAGGTATGACCTCAAGCTTTCAAGTAATTCCAACATCTCATGGACATTTAGTTGCAAGGACCGGGGGAAATAAAAAAAACAAAGAAGTTTAACTATCCTTTCACACCGGTTATTGGGAAAGCCTTAGTGCTCCTTTGGTGGGTCGCGGATTCAGACTCAGAGCTGGGGATTCTTTGTGTGCCCGTACTTGTCCCATGGTTCGTAAAGTCTGCTGGGAGCTCCGTAATGGAAAACGCTTTCTATAACGTAGGGACTCTGAGCGCAGCAACAGCCGTGTGTATTGCACTTCTGGCATTACCATCTTTAAACACTCGTCTCGTGGAGGAACATGACCTTTTTGTGTCATGTTAACTGGTAAATCATACCCCACAATTTCCACTTTGGCACTGGGCTGCCAAGGCCGTAGTTCCTTATTCGTGATCTGTGCAGCAGAGCGAAGCGGTGGCAAACGCCCTCCAAAGCAGCTGCGGACAAGTCGGTCACGAGACTGACGCAACAGCTGGACTTCCCGCTCAACGCAGGCTAGTCCTAACGCTCTGAGCTGTCGCCACAACGAGGCATTGAAGTGATCATACAGTGCCGAATCTACAGCATTCCAAGCTCTGACTTTGGCTGTGTTTTCACTGGAAAGGCTGCTCTTGGAGTCAGGTGTGCGCATGTTGAGACTGACGTACAAAACGTCATCCTGATCCCAATTCAACAACCGGCGGAGCAGCACCAAGGATTCGTCAAAGTATTCCGCTATCATGACCAGCGAGAAAACACGCTCCATTTCTGCAGCGAAACGTTTCGCATATGCTGGCGCCTCTGAAGATGGCCGGTCTTTATCACCGCCTAGGTCAAAGGTCAGTGTATTTCTCGCATACATTGAATCCTTCTCTTCTGGACGATAGTAGCTCCAAGGGTGGTCCAGGAAAGTCTCTAAAGAGCCATTTGGGACACGCTTAAAGCTTAAACAGTACTGATTGAAGTAGGTAAACAAAGACTCAAACATCGCTCCCGGTTCCCGCAGTATCGTAATGTAGATTGTGTTGTTGGGCATGAGGCGTCGTAACTCAGCCCGGCTCAAACGTAAGTGGTTGGTGATGATGTCAGGTGGCGAGGTGTGTGGGTGAACAAAGTGGGCACTGAACGGTCGCGGGTAACAGAACTGGTGGTCACAGGTGGTAATAGGCAACGCCACAGTGAGGTTGTTGCGTTCAGCAAAGCGGAAGAGGATGTTCTGCACAGTGGAGCTGGCTGTTTTGTGCGTCTTAAGGAAGGCTACACTGGTATGTTTAGCAGAAGGTCCACCGCTGCCCTGGTTTGAGGAAGCCGTGGAGGATGGACAGCCCAACCAGAATGCCTCCAGTGTCCTGCAATCAGAAGGGACAATTAATGCAGCAATCAAGACATGCTAAAAGAATGGTAATGCAGAAACCAATAAACCCCAACTGGTAAAACTTTATGGTTCCTTATGGTCCTCTCACAGTGTGTCTGAAATATTTGTCTGAAATTTTTGCACATTACAAAAATAAATAAGTTACATCACATTGTGTCAATGACGTTTACACACTGCCAAAACTGATCAGATTATTTGCATTTGTAGCAAGCATTTTGACAAGTTTTTTGACAATCCAAAGCCATTGAACATGCGAACAGCAAAATGGCAGCAGAATGGCATCGTACCTATTTATCCACTCCGTCTTGCACTTTATAGGTCATTGCAAACTGAATTCACAGAAATTTGTGTTCTTTTTCATATGTGGCTGCAGTAGCAATAGCAAGCATCAAACTTAGCCTTTGACTTACTGAAGTGAAGTTTGAATCACTCCGGATAATCCCACAACGCCTTGATAAAGGTAGAACTCTCTCCTTCCTCTCTATGCAATCTAAGGACTGATTTGACCCAATATTTCTTATTCTCTTTTTAAGAAGAGAAAGGACAACAAAATCATCCTCACTGCTTGAAGACTCTATTTTGTATTGATTAATTGTTAAGTATCCTTTTCAGTGATCAATGTTTCTGTGTGAGATAAATACGAAACTTTTAGCCAGTATCCAAGAACCTTCAGCTGATTTGCTTGCTTCAGGTATTTGGTCAAGGTGTGAGACCAGCTGGTCGAGTTGGTCATGACATTAGTCTGGTTATAGGTTATGTTTTCAGCAAGGTGCAGCAAAAATCAAATGGAATAGACTGGCTCTCAACTCCAGTCCTCGGGGCCCACCTTATTTACCTCACCTGATTTAGATAATCAGCTCTTTAGGAGAGAGATCCATGAACATGAGTGTGTCAGATAAGAGAGACATACAAAACGTCCAGGGCAGTGGGGCTCAAGGACTGGAGCTGGGAATCACTGAAATAGACTAAAAACAAATGGTGGCAGTAAAAGAGGAATGAGTGCTCTGAAATTTTGGCAACCACAAATATTTGACCAAACTAGTTTTGGAGGTCTAAAAACTTGACCCAACAATGTGCATTGTGATCACGTCAGCGCCATCATGTACCCAATATACAGTAGATAAGCTACGTGAGCTACAGTTGCGATATGTAAAATTTGTTAGGCAGAAATGTTTTTGAAAAAAAAAAAATCAGTGCATCACTAAGGAACAAGGGAGGGACAAATGGAGGGATTGTTAAGGCTCTTACAAGTTCAAGTGACCCCCATGGTGTAGAAGCAAGCTGACCGTACTGACTGCAATCAATACTAGGAATATCTTCTTCTGTGACATCTCCAGGTTATTTCACTGCAAAAAAGAGAAGAATGGCTTTACAAAGGTTGCATTACTTACACAATGAACAACAAAGTATAATGTCTGCTGCAACATAAATAAAAAATTTATGAGCACAATAATGCACGGATCATGCAAACAACTGGTTTGGTTGACAGTGCTTTCTTTCAAGGTGGATCTCAAATTGCAAGGTGCCTTTTTTAATTTTTTGGGTCATTCAAACACGCGTTCAGAGACAAAGACAACAAGCAAACCCAGAACAAGGACAGGAGAGGTGTCGCGTATTAGCATTCGCACAGTCTTGCCTGTTTAATGCTAACAAAGTCTTGGATATCTTCCATACGAGTCCGGGCCACCTCTTCCCTCGGCTTCTAATTACAGTTATCTCATCTCGCTTTCCCTTTCTCTCTCACCATATCGAATGGCACTTCTACACAATCTGCCTTTATTTCCCCTGATCAAGTCCTGATACTACTGTAGTTTAATTAGCATTAGCATTACAAAAGGGTAAGCCATTTCACTCCTGATGCCATTCAAAAAGAGCCAAGACAATTAAATGACATGACTTAGTCCAAGATTAGCAATACAAACCACTGCTTAATACCATGGAAAAACTGATCCTATCTGCCACTGGTTTTATGATTTTATAGCAGTCTGGACTGTTTGCACATTCTATAGCAATGCAGTTGACATTGAAATGGTTGCTACACAAAAATAAATTGGACGGTAAAGAAATAAACACATTCTAGTGACCATGACCAATACAAGGACTAAAGGCAAATACTAAATACTAAAGGCAAATTCAAGTTTGACCTGCTGCATTCATTTGCATCTGCATTTAGAGTTCAACACCGACTGGCTGTCAGGGCCTCTTTTTCCAATGGTAATATAAACCATCACCTACGGCATGAGTGCCTGGTCCCTTAGAGATCTGGTTCTGAACCAATCAGTGTCAAGTATCAGGACAGGAAAAAGCTCATGGGAAAAGGCTCTAAAGACACAGCAAGTAATTAATGGTGAGGTTTGTTAAGGCTTAATTAGTTTTCCTCAAACTCTAAATTAGGGATTTGTACCAAACCTGTTAAATTTGGGTGCTACGAGAATAAATAATACTCCAGAGCTGCTCAGATGGTGAACAAGCAGGGAAGGTTTGGTAGAGGTAGAGTATTGTGCATTTTCTCTTCTAGAAGAAAGACTAAATTAGAGGCAGAGGAAGACACGAATCACCCACGCAACCATCAACCTACACACACTCTAATATGAAACACCACAGTGTGAGATAAAAGACATTACATTATGAAAGCCCAGATCTACAGTAGTTTCAGATTTGGTCATGAATTTTAAAAACATGTTATGTGCACTGACACCAGAATAGGGTAGGAACAATCAAATTCCTGATAACATCAAAGAGAATTTAGATGCCAAACAAGCACAACCTCAAGTCTCAGGCATTCTTGTTTATTTCTACCACGTTGCACTCTACCGCAGCACCGTTATAGCTTCTTTATGTGCATTGAATTGGATTGTATGTATTAGTGGTCTATCAATACGTGTTTATGCCAGTGGCTGATGACAACATAAATATCTAGAGTAGTGCTTCCAAACCAGGGGGCCTCAGTAAAAGTCTGAAGATGGTTTGATTTTCATTAAAAAAAAAAAAAACCTTCATTAAAAAGGCAAACCCAACAGCAGTGCCTCACTGATGCTCAAATCTATGGAAGCCCACTTCTGCCTCTGAATAAAAAATAAGTCCAAATTCTAAAATATAAAGTTGCAATTCTGAGAAAAAAAAAGTCATAATTGTGAGATAAAAAGTCGCCATAACCTTTTATATTTTTTATTGAATGGCGGAAACCGGATTCCATGGAACACTCTTAAAAATAAAGGTTCTTCACTGGCCTTCACAGTTCCTTGAAGAAACCCTTCCATTCCAACAAAGGTTCTTCGGACGATTAAATTATTTTTTCACACATTAAGAACAGTTCTCTGAGATGTTCTTTGGGGAACCCAAATGGTTCTTCTATGGCTACTAAATCCCTTATTTTGGAAAGTGTTTAAAAGTAAAGACAATTACTGTTTTAAAATCTAGTGTAAATCCTTCAAAAAGAGTGGAAGTTGTACTAGAAGCAAAGAAAATAAACTTTTATTAAAATACATCATCTTCCTTGAAAGTAACGGCTAATACCTTTAGTGGTACATTATGACCAGTAACACCGCAACAGATTCTCCATCATTCCCTGTCATTCAACCGCCACAAAGCCAGAGTCGAGGTGAAAGCAAGGAGATTAGAATTCGATCTCTGCCGTTTTGTTGGAATCAAAATGTGGCTTTTGGGGGAAACACAGAGTCAAGCTGTGATCCTACTGTGCTGAGTGCTGCTATTGTGAAAGGATGCTCTCTGGAGAAGGCGTCGAGTTACTGTGATATAGCCAAGCTTGTGGAACATCTAGCCAGGCATGCAATGTTATAGATGTCTGGGATAGATAGTGGTCGAGAGGACACCGAGGGACAGATATACACTCTACAAACAAGTGTTTTGAAGTTATAATGACTTCTAAATGGAATCATGTTCAACCACCAAACTACACTGGGTTAGAGGAACTTAATTTGTAGCATGAATGAAGCAGAGTAAGGAATAACCCAGGTTTGATTGGCTGATGTCATGCCAGCCTGTGAACCTATCAGTGTCCCTTTTCCTTTGTGATTGGTTAACATGGTTTAGTCAAAAGTCAACAGGCTTTTCGGAATCCAAGATATTTTAACAGGTGCTTCTGCATTTCGTTTTGAAACTCTTCCATCAGTGCCTTGTCCGTCTCATCTCACTCCTGTCAATCAGCCCGACTCCTCACGTGGTCTTGCGTGGTGAGAGACCATGCATCTTGCTATAAAGTAAATCTCTCTCGTTATGATGGGAGTTTTATTATGTTTTAATGTGTAATATAGATAATCATCTTGTTCCAGGGGTTTCCAGTGACTTGGTCGGAGACTAATGTACATCAGTGATGTGACCGCACTGCTGCTTTGTTTTTTTTTTTAGTGTTAAATGTGGCAGAAAGTTCAGGTAGAGATGTCCCCTAAACTCTAATTACATTCTAAATCCTAGTCAAGTACGCCACCCGGAATATACGTACGGGGAAATAACAGCCCTATGCAAGGGCTAGGGATGCATCGATTAACCGGTTTCGTCACGGTTGATTAATTGTAAAGGTTGCGCTAAAAGGTTTTTCTGTTACACAAAACGGGACTGTTGCAGCTTGGGCAAAACTAAAACAAAGTTACACTAGCGGTGCACCACCCTTAATTGACGTGCTTATAGAGACACGGAGCACCGAGGCTACTACACGCATTACTAACTGTGACAGAGGACTAAACAGATCCTTTATTTCCACCAAACTGCTGCTAAAAACTGAATGCATAATGAATAACCGATGGCAAACTGAACGTTTTTAACGCACGACGTGAACCACCTGACGCAAAGCTACGAGCTTTGAGATGAAAAGTGTGGTAAGATCACATAGGGCTGGGTGATATATATCGCACGGTATTTAATGCGCATCTCATCAGTAAAGACGGTTCTTTGATTAGCGGGAAAACTCCGTCAGCTGTTTTTAAAAGGAACGCCAGCCGTGCGATAAAATACCGTACGATATATATCACCCCGCCCTAAGATCACATTTACTTAAATCAGTTATTTTCTTGAATGAAGTATTTGATTGCTCGAGAGAGAGATGCGTGTGTGAATTAGTCTACCTGCGTCTGTGTGTCTCTTGGTTTATTTATAAAAGTTGCGGGGCAGCGTTCAAGAAATCTGTGCTCTCCTGAATGTTTGTATATGTGTGCAGCGCGACCCTCAATCTCACACAACAATACACATCATCTTCTCAGGCCACATGTAAAATCATAGAAATGATTATCAACGTTATTAAAATTAATAACCTAGTACGCCTACAGTATGGATAACAGTTGATTTTAATAATATTTTAGTTCATTTCCATCTTTAGTAACAGTTTCCCCCTGTTGGTTAAATAAAGTTAATATTAGTCGTGCATTAATAACACTTCAGAAACAGTATAAATTTATAAGTAAAAACCATGGTGAACCAATGTTTGTGTAAAATCTCTACCCCTGGTCCAAAAGAAATGTACATGTAGAAATGTAAATGTAGTTTATTTTGTATATGTGCATTTTGTATTTTGTTCTGATTTGGACGTGACGTGGACGTGACGTGTCAGCGAGACAGACGAGAGCTCCCTTAAGTTAAATTCTTATTGTCTATTTTCAATCACAAACCTATTTTATTAACCATAATTT
>JAUMHG010000043.1:1351739-1380482 GCA_032359395.1 Enteromius anoplus | reverse complement strand
GTAAAGCTGCTTTGCAATGATATGTATCATGAAAAGCGCTATACAAATAAATTTGAATTGAATTGAATTGAATTGATTTGTAATAAATTTGCACACATGACCAAGTTGGAACATCATGTCAGATGATCAAAAACATTTTTGCATCTTTAAAAGGTTCAATTAAATCCATCTATTTTAACTAAGTTTTAACTTGCAGGCATGCAGTAATTTAAGCTATTTAAATATTAAGTTGTATAAGAAAAGTGACATTTCTACTGTGTTTTGCTCTTTTAGGGTTGACCATAAAAACAAAGTGGGCAGAAAATTCATTTCGACAGGTACGAGGCTGTGAGGAGTACAGTGAGCTCGATGGATTGAAGATGTATATTATGTATGTACTGTATTGTAAAGGCAGTTCACTCCTCACGGCCTCAACAAAGCTTTGTTGTTTTTAGCAGAAATAATAATTCCCTTCCTCATTCAAATCAGCACATACAGTATTTGTTTCAAAGCAGTTTTGACAGAGACCGTTTTCAGTTCAAACCATACAGTATGAACTTCTCTCCGGGTCATCATTCAGGTCGAAACTGTTTTACAGGCTTGAACATTTCTAAGCACGGGTCAAGATGGACTCTTCTAAAGAGGCGTTTTCCTTTTATAGATACGAGCATGCAATGCAAAATGAGCCCTGCTTTAGCTAAAGCACAATATTATGATGAACGCAGCATGCAAAATGCACACGGATTGGTTTTTAAGCATAATTTACCTTTAATGTCGCTTGCCTCAAATCATCCCACACAACACCGCTAAGAAGACAAGGGGCATCTTGAACTGTATATATACACTGTATCATATTTGCATATTTACCTTTTTTTAAATTGACAGCATATTCCTTTAAAAAAAAAATAAAAAAATCTGGGATTCTAGGACAACGTTTACAAGTTCAGTCCCAAATATAGGGTCAAGCCCTGAGAGACGCCCAACATAACAACAACCTTCTCTCAAGCTTACAGTAACAGGAATGAAGAGCTGAACAGAAGGCAAGCGTATTTCTCACTTTTTATTGCACCATAAAGAAAAGCTGCTACTGTCACGAGTCTTTACATTCACCTGTCTGGGTGGGCATACTCTTACTATCTATTTGTTCTTACTGTAATTTGCAGCATATGATTGGCATAAAAGACTCTTAAAGTGCCCCTATTATGCCATTTTAAAGGTGGCTAATATTGTTTTATGAGTGTCTTAACACAGGTTTACGTGTATGCAAGTTCAAAAAACACTTTAGTTTTCTCCAGAAATAGATTTAATTGTACCCCATTTCTAAATGGTTCGTAAACGACTCGTGTGAAGCAGTTCGAAGACTCAGTTTCTATAAACCCCGCCCTCTCGTGATCCCTCACTGTGATTGGTCAGATGGCGTAGTCCTATATGATTGGTCTACCGCTACAGCAGCGCTCCACAGACTCAAAGCTTGAACCAAAACTAACGTGGACAGTGCTTTTGTAAGCGAATCGGGCACACCTCTACGTAGTGAACTTTTAGCCGGGTATTTAGAGAAATTAATAATTCCTCCCATCCGTTTTCAAAAATAACATCTTGAAAACTTGTCATTTATATCAACCCGCATAAATACGCCGTCGAGCGCAATAATAACTATGCCAAATCTATGTAAATAGGGCGCTCATCTGACGGTAAGCATTTCCTGGCACATACAGTAATGTGATGTTTGAGAACCTAAAACCCATTTCTCCCAGTTGACACGGCAACACATAACTGCGTTATCAAATACTGCCATCTACAGGGTTATAACACAAATACGTATTTTTGAACGATCGCTAGAAAAAACAATCATCAATTATTAATCTTACTTACAGGTAGAAGTTCAGAGGAGAAAGCCGGTCCAAATAAACTGGCGTTTGGTGAATATCGCGTTGTACTCCAAGATTGGAAAAGCAGTCATCAGTAAAATGACGCGAAAACAACAAGAGACTGTACTGCTGAGGTGTTGTTGAAAAAATGACTTCTTTGTAGATTCATCTTTCAGAAGGGCATATAAAACAAATTGTCTCTCACAGCGCAGGATACAGCGTCTTCTTTACATGATGTAACATGTGGAGATTGTACTGTTTGGGGGCGGGGCAAGTTGTTCGCGCTGTAGAACGTGGGCGGACATTATGCAAATATGTTACCTAGTGACGTGGCTCGGTAACAGAGAAAAGATTCAAATTGCTGACGACTCGTTTAGGGCGAATGTGAACCGACTCTTTTTCTTGATAGACAATAACTTTATTTATCGTGCACTGTCAGCGTCACAACTTTGCAGATAGTTTATGTTCACATACAGCTACATGACACACTGCATGAAAGATCATGTTTGAAAAAACATAATAGGGGCACTTTAATGATGTTGATTTAACAGCTGGTATTTGGCAAATAAAACCTAAAAGTGACAGCAGTGACTGGACTTGGATATAGATCAGTTTAAAAGCTACACTGTAAATAATTATCGTGATTTTAACAGTAAAACACTGTGAAAATGCTACGGTAAAAACCCGGTAAATGGTTTACCGGCAAAAAAAACGTAAACTGATATTCCTAGATTCCCTGTATTTCATGAAGTTGAGTAAAATAAGGACAGCAGAACTCTTTTTAAGACACACAACTTCTGTTAGTGTTACTGATCATTCAAATAATTGAAGAGGGCTTTAAACACTATTTGACAAGAGATTATAGTTTATTTAACTCAAAACTCTCTTTCAATGGACATCCTGCTGAGACGTATTCTCTACAGACACAAAGGCTTGGTTTCTTTACATTTAGGTTTACTTTAGTTTTTTTAAAAGCTGTGACCTAATCTGTTAAAAGAACATTGACAATACATGAAACGTCTCTAAAAGTGTCCCTTTTTATGAAAATGAAGACAGAATTTAAGAAGGAATAACTAAAGAAGAGTCTGTGAGAATGGACTCATTAAACTATCCGTGCAGCTCTAAACTCTAATTACATTCCAGCGTTTCTTCCTATATCACACCACAAAGCACTTCTAGAGGACTTTATTGTAATCACAGTTCAGTAAAGCATGAAGCATCCTCTCTCTCTCTCTCTCTCTCTCTGATGCCGCATTATTGTCTAAATCCCCCAAAAAATCAATCTGGGAAATGAGGCTTGAAAATGAGCATCAGCGAACCCCCAACCGTCCACATCCATCTCTACATACACACTCTCACACACACAAACAAAACCTAAAAGTTCATGATTTTTTTTCTTCTTAGATTTAGTTTAGACTTTAGATATAGATATGAGGAAATATTTTCATGACATGGATTTAGTTTAATGTGGATCTTACTTTGAAAATTTGCAGTAACACATTTTAAATACATTTACTGCTCTCTATTAATATTAAACTTCACAAAATAACTGCAAAGAAAATATTACTATATATAAATTCACATTTAAAATGAAGATATTCTGCTAACCAAAGTAAATTTAACAAAGAAGATAAGGAACTTGAGCTTGGCTAGTAAATCTTACAAATAACATTTACAATTAAAATTATGCTTTTAAAGTGTAGGTTACTTAGAAACATGCAAGTAAATAATAAAGACATCATGTACACATCTACAGCCAGTGTAAACACGTGCCCCAGTGCATAGTGGGAACAAAAATCGTAGTTTGATGGTTATGTATCTTACTGTATAATGTTACACTTACGGTTACTGTGTTTCTCATACAATTATGCAATAGTTATTTGGTCATATCACCTATATTATAAATATAACATATCTCAGCTTAACTAAAAAACCATGCTAGAGATGCAAAGCAAGCACAGATTAGAATCAGATCCATGAACCGTCTTCAGACACACAGACTAGCTTTCAAGGATTCCCTGAAACACAGATCTTAAGTTTCAGATTTTTCACATTATTTCCAACCTTTTGTGGACAGGAGCTCACCAATATTCCACCGAAATAAACGTTTGAAGGTTTTAAAAAGAAAACCACTCTAGGGCATTTAAAGAAATATTAATAATGTCACTTGTACTGCAAAATCAGTTAATTTTACTGTACAACATATTTCATTATTACAATTTGTTTCTAATTATACCATTTTTAACAGTAAAGTGTTTGTCTGCATTTATTTGATTACATTAAAACATAATAAAATAAAATATAATATTTGTAACTGATTATTATTATTATTTTCTATTTTATGAATTAATTTGATCATTATTATACATTTTTAAACAATAAAATTACTGTCTTGATTTTATCAATCATTTA
Source organism: Enteromius anoplus (assembly GCA_032359395.1). NCBI lineage: Eukaryota > Metazoa > Chordata > Actinopteri > Cypriniformes > Cyprinidae > Enteromius > Enteromius anoplus. The sequence goes on along the minus strand of JAUMHG010000043.1, from coordinate 1,376,223 downwards.
AAACATGAATAAAAAATAATAATTAATTGGATGTATTATGCGTTCATGTGGATTTAAATAATTTAAATCAATTTAGTATTGTAACTTATAGCTAAAATAATCATAATTATGAAATTCATTATTTTGTTGTATAACTGCAATTATAAAAAGTTATGTAATTGTCTTTGTTTTTTATAATTAGATTAATATAATTAGATTATGATTAAATCATTATCAATGCATTTAAACGAATAATGTTTTAGGAAATCAAAAATTGTTAAATGATAATAATACGTCCGAGTTCACTTTAAAAGTCCATCACTTATGCTAAATCACTGTAATAGATAGACATCACAGTAATGTACAGTAATTCTAATTTTCAGTTAAATACATTAATTCTACTGCTGCTTACTGTATTAATAATTGCTGTGAATTCACAGTATACAGCTGTCATTTCACAATAATTTACTGTAAAAATGATACAGTAACTTACTGTGAAAGTCATGAAACCGGTAACCTGCAATTTATTGTAAATTTACAGTCAAATAATTAACAGTGTAGTTTGTGTATATACTGTATGAGAAAATCAGACATCACCTAATTCTGACCTGCTTCTTGTTTAGGTGCGACTGAATATAATTAAGAAAACTGTTTTCACTGACTTGTTCCTGAATGTCTCGGGTCTCTCTTAATTATGCAGCACAAAACAGTGAGAGATGTTCCTTTGGTAATAAGGGAACAGTCTGTTTTCTTGCATCAGTGACAATGAATAGAGAGGGAGGATAATTATTCAGAAAGTGCGTGATTAACTACTCCTTCGGACTGCACTCTTGAACTCCAGAAAGGTTTCGGAGCCTCTTCAGATCCGTTTCCAGCATCAGCTGCTGGATTGGATGGGTCCGGAGACGGGACGAGCATCCCGACAGGTCATGGGTTCAAATCCCCTGGCGCTCGCCTGACTAAATCCCCGCAGACCAAAACATCCCGAGAGGCAGACAGCTCCAGGCGAGCCAAGCGCGAGATGGAATTATTGTGCGAGATGTAACAATCAGCCCTCGCTAGTGGCCGGCGTGTTTATGGACCCGAGCAGATGGCACAACCTCTGGTGTAACGCTGAGGGGAGATGAATGACCGCCATCAGGAGCTGTGTGTGTGTGTGAGGAACGATGAGTGAAAGATGGGAACATCACGTCCAGAAACATGCAGACGCTGCTGCTTGACAACGCATTATAAGCTCACGGTCATGTATAATTTGAGAAACACTCAGGGCTCAGAGCTTTCTTCAAATGTCACATGCGCTCTGAGCGTCTGTATTCACAAACAGGTCTCGTTTAGGTTAAAAGGAACTTGTGACACTTGTTTACTCAAGGGTCTCGTAAACAGAGGTTTGTAAGCTAATGAGCAGCTAATTAAGAGTGATGAAGCTTGTTTGTCATTTCTGAGTGAAGCGCGGCACTGTGTTCATCTACACGTCATCGAGCGCCTCAGAATATCTTTGCATAATTTGCAAGGTTTCTATGGCCAGACATTTACAGCATTTCACCAGTAGTCATGAGGTGTGACATGCTGAAAGCTTAAAGGTTTGAATATTTAAAAGTGAAAAATTTTTGACATAAATATTAGTAACATAAAATTATTATGTTTATTAAAAAATAAAATAAAAAGTGTTTTATAGTAGTATTGCAACTCAAAACAAAGTATTTCTGTCTTCACTTTTATAATTAGTTATTATTTTTATTATTATTATTATTATTATTATTAATCATGTTTACAGTATTTATTACATTTGATTTATTAAACTACTAAATTAAACTACTACTTAATACTTCCTTAAACACTATTAATAAATAATAATAATAATAATAATACAAGTTTATTAGTAACTCACAATAAAAATAAATAAATGCAATAAATTGTGTTTATTAATATGAATCATTATTATTATTGATATTATTATTATTATAATTATTAAATTTGATTTATTAATTTAGGTTCTAAAATATAATTATAATAATAATAATAATAATAATACAAGTGTTTTAATAACCCAGAATGAAGAAAAATAAAAAGATAAATAAATGCAATCAAATTAATAATAATAATAAACTTCATTGGGTTCCTAAAACACCAGAACCTATTGTGGACTTAGAAAAGAGGATTGAGTCCACTTTAAAATCCAGCAAGTAAGTCAAAATAAAAGTACTTACACATAAAAAAAACAAAAAAGAAAAAAGATTGAATATTTATGGCACATCATGTGACCATTAACTGACACTGGAGAACCCTGAACAAATATATCAGGTAAATTATAAATTACTGAAATATTAAATACACTGTAGTACAAAGAGGAATGCAAGTAACTATTTTTTGTTTAAGAGGTTTGACAAAAAAAATCATCTTGGAACCCCTAGTTCACACTAATCCTAACATCCAAGTCAGTTCCCATTTCTGTTTCCAGCATCCAGAAGAGAAAAGAGGAAGAAGCATCAGTGATGAAGTGGTTTAGCGTGATATCATTGCTGATATCCTCTTACACTCCTGCTGTCTCAGCAGCGAGAGACCCGCGGGGGTTCTGTTATGGGAAGGAGTGTCTGTAACGGACTGATAGCCAAGACCCTTTCTAAAGAGCATTTAATTAATCCTTCAGCGGCCCCCCGAGCGACCGGCCACCCGCCGCAAATCTGACCAGAAATTCAACAATACAAAAGGGTTTATGAGCTTGTCTGCAATGACTTACTTCTCACTAGTTTTCACTGCAGTATACAGCTGAACATCCCGCAATGCAAATGGCTCAATCTTTGAAGCTTTCAGTGTTACAAATCATTTAAAACTAGATGTGCAAATTTTATCTTTAGGTCAGACCACCAAAAATAATAATAATAATAATAATAATAATAATAAATATTTATATTAAATATGGTAAAATTTTATTTAAATAAATATTATATATTTTTTTGTAATTTCTGGGATAATAATTCTGACTATAAAATATTTAATATTTAAAATATATAAATATCAAACATAGTAAAAACATGTAACAAGTCCACTGAAAAAAAACAGAAAGGGCAACAATAAACAACAATATTAATTATACATTAAAAATAATAATATTTGAAAAGTAAATACTATAAAATAATAATAACAGAAATATATATTTTCTGAGATAAATTCAACTGGAAAGTCATGTATGAAACGCTCAGGCTCAGATTTATATATATATATATATATATATATATATAAAATTGGATTTAACAGTAATAACAACAATAATAATAAACATTTTAAATAATAATATAATAAAAGTAAATAATAATAATAATAATAATAAAACAAAGTAATTTCTGAGATAAATCCAACTGCAAACTAGACTAAACATCAGACACAGCGGGAAAACTTTCTGGCTGAAAACCAGCTATGTTTTCCTGATACGTAAACCAACAGCTCAGTCTTAATGGTTTCATACGAGCTCATATGAAATTTCGGAGAAAACAAGTGGTGACTGTACAGATTCCCTTCTCCATTCACTGAGATGACAGGATGAAAAGCGCTGCTTTGAAACGCTATATCAGCGAGACCACAACAGTGGCTAATTTCAGCCCTCCGTAACACTGAGGTCAAAGTGGAGCCGTTTGATACGACGACTGAAGTTTGTCGATGGAAGAAGAGAGAAATACTAAACCTCCTAAAGACTGACGGCCTGTTTTCTTTAATCGGGCTTTCAAAACAAGTTTGTCTACATTTCACCAAAGAACCAGTTAGTGTTCAAAAGGTTCATGGGAAAATATTGGCTATCCTTAATAAACTCATCACTGGTGTTACTAAAGCATGTGCTTCAAGGTGATCATGAGATTAGCTAAATGTCAAGCTGTTCTGCAATCAAACATGAGCTAGTGCTAAAGTGAGGCGTTTTAAATCAATCATTTATAACAGACCGACAGTATATTTCCACTACATCACAGTAACTAACAATAACAGTTAGGAACACTGACATGCATTTTCCAGAGTAAAGTCTTGACTGATAAATACACTAAACTGTTCAAAACTTTGGGGTTGGTAAGATTTTGAAATGTTGTTGAAAGACGTTTCGTGCAGCATTTATTTGATCAAAAATACAGTATAAAAATAAAACATTATTCAAATTTTTAATTATAAAGAAAATAAATGAAAATCGGTTTTCTATGTGAATATAAAATAAAATGTCATATTTTTCTGTAATCAAAGCTGAATTCATTTTCTGCGCAAGCAGCATTTATGAATATATCAGTCAGTTGTGCTGCGTCATATTTTTCCAGAAACCGTAGTTGATCTATTCAGGATTTTTTGAAAAGAGATATGTATAGAAATCTTCTGTGACATCACTTCTGACAGTAAACACACTTATCAAAGACACTTTTGATCAATGTACTTAATAAATGTTTTATAAAAGTATTCATTCCTTAAAAAAACAAAACACACAAATTATATACACACACACACACTGTCACGCCCAGCTGGAGCCGCCAGCTAAAGACTGTGGTTGGCACTCCAGCTTTCTATGTACTCTGTGTGTTTTGTGTATGTTTTCATACCTGGACACCATTCCCCAGCATGCACCTCTCCTCACAGCTGTTGCTAGTCTGGTTCAATCATTCAATCAGTGCCACCTGCATATAAACCAGTCTGTTTTTGTCTGTCTAGCACGAATCATTGTCGATGTATGTCCAATGTATTGCCGTCAACATAGTGTTTTCATTCGTGTTCTTGTACCCTGTTTTCATCTTGCCCTTAGGACTCTGTTTACTGGTACGTTTGACTCTCGTCTGGATTATCGTTTACTCTTTTGTCTATGCCTCTATTGATCCTGATTGCCGGTGCTTGACCTTGTCTGCCTGACCATGAGCTCAATAAACTCTCACTTGCATCTGATTTTGCACGCCTCACGTCCCTTTCATGACACACACATTTAAATATATATATACACACATTTAAAAAAAAATACTGATCCAAAACTTTTGACCAATAGCGATAGAAAGGAACAAACAGAAACAAAACAGATTTTCAAGCAATTATTTTACAGATTTTTTTATTTATTTTTACACATAATAATAATAATAAAAATAGCATTTTAAATGTAAATTATAAAATAATAATAAATAAAATAAATACAATATCTGAGATAAATCTAAATCGCTATAAATTAAACATCAGCTGAAAATAGCCCTGACTGAAAACATGTAAATATATATATGTAAAATGTATTTATTTATTTTTATATATTTTTTTACACATAATTGGATTTAATAATATGATGATATTAATAATAATAATAATAATTAAAATGCAAGTAATATAATAATTAAATAAAATGAAATTTCTGAGATAATCCAATTTACTATTAATTAAACATGCAAGCATAACAGCGGGAATCACAAAAGGCTTTTGTCATTATCAAACTGGTTTAAAAAAACAAAACACCACCGTTCAGTTCATGGTACTTTCATGTCTTTTCCCCTTCAGTTGGGAGGACAAACACAAGTTAGGCTGTAGAAAGCAAAACGGACATTAAAAGTCAAGCGGAAGAAAATAAAGATGAGAGCGAGAAAAGCAGCGAGCATCCTCAGAGGAAAATTAACGCAAGGGTCACAGAAAAGGTTGCGACCAGGGAAACCAAAGGGGATGCGGAGAAAACATGGCGCGTTTAATGAGTGCAGTAAATTAGTCCCACACACGCAGGCAGACAGATGCATGCAAGCAAAAAACAAAAAACAAAAAAAACACTCACTTTCCTGCTTTCCCTTTTTTCTGGCACGGCGGAGAAGCCACCGGTAAATATTTAATCACAGGCGATCTAATCAGATAAACACATTCCAGCGCAGGAGACACAGAAGAGCAGACGAGCGAGCAGACGTCTCGCATCTCACCTTACCTTCTCAAGTGCTCCGAATACACGCAAGAATAATTAAGACCAACCCAGCCTTTATATCACAACCATTGGCATCATAGCAATTGATTATTATTATTGCCCCAATGTTTAACAATTCATAAAGATCCAAATCTATCCCTTAAATGTCATTTTAGAGAGTCGCCGTACTTTGACCCATCAGACTAGATTAGCACCGAGTGAAGGGTCAATTAATAATGTAAGAGAATCATGTAATTGATCTCAGCTGAACACATATTCTCCTATTGACTTTCAGGGAGAGTGGCGATCAGACTCTCACAAGCAAAGTTGCTTCAAGATATATTACCGTAGTAATGCGATACTAAAGCACCAATATTGTAATTACACTTGGTCTAGCCACGTCAAGCGGCGAATAATTTGCCAAATTAGCATTTTCATAAACCAGCATTGCAAGAAAAATTGGTGTGGAAATAATTGGCGCTTAGAAGTTGCATAATTCACAACTACAAAGAACTGGCGAGTAATATGCTAAATTGTCTAATTTGCATCAGGAGAGAAATATGCATCAAGCACCGTTTACAAGCCAGAACAACTTTTCAAAAGGTATACGTTTGTACCTTAAGAGTCCATTTTGGTACCTTAACACAAAAAAATGAAACTCACCCCCACCCATATGTGATGATATCAGAGAGCTGTTTCTCCACTGACAGCCAGACTGAAATGATAACATGATGATAATGAATGAAGCATCAGTGTAACAGCCCATGTATAATCAGTCCATCAGTAGATCAAAAACTCTACCCATCTTCTCCTGTGGCTCACGTCTTCTGCCAATTTTAGAGAGCATTGCAATGCAACGTGTACGCAAGCTTTAGCGTATTTGACGTTACCGGCCTTGTTTACATCCGGGTGAAAGCAAGTGCATGTGCGTAATCTGCGCCAAGAGGAAAGCGAACGCTTACGCAGTCATGTTCTGGTCACAGGAGAAGAAAGGTAGAGTTAAATGATGTTATTTTTGTTTTTATTGCGCAAAAATGGTATTATCCTAATGTCGCCAAACTTAACTGATGTCACATGGACTGTTTTACCATGTTTTTACTATGTTTCTAGACTTGGGATCATTTCAGTTGTGTTGCTGTCTATGGAGGGTCAAAAATATCTTAATTTGTGTTCTGAAGATGAACAAAGGTCTTACGGGTTTGAAACTAAACGAGGGTAAGTAATTAATGACAGAATTTTCATTTCTGGGTGAACGAACCCTTAAAAGTGTACATATTGGAACCTAATAGGTACAAAAGCGTACCTTTTGAAAAGGTCCCGCCCCATTTATTTTCTGTAAATCTGCTTTGCTACGATTGGATTCGAATTGTGGTGTGGAGTATTGTGATGTTTGTATCAGTTATTTGCATTCTGATTCTGATTATTCCTCTAATTATCAGACACTCTCCGGCGCAGGAAACTGTTCCGGGTTCAGATCGGTTTTCCTCCAACATGCACGAGCCGGCGGGAGATGAGCCTATACGTCTGATGATACAGAGGGGCAAGATTTTGAGCAGTCTTTTCCAGGCAAGTTTGATGAGGAATGTTGCTTGGGCACGTTCCCATTGCAAACAGGTGACAAATTTCTATCTGCATTCATAAAATGAGTCATGTATCTCACCTGGTTGCCTGCTGACAGCAAAACTTCCCAAAGTTGCCCAGTGTATCATCAGCCAAGCTCAAACAAGACCTCTGAAGACCAAGTTTATCGTGCCATCTCACTGTCCGCAGTGTATCTATCACTGGATTCAAATCATACATTAAACATCAACTTACCTGGTTGGATAAGATTCTTACAAACTCTTATCTTCTAAACTCTTCAAAAAAAGCCATGTTTTATCATATAGGTATTATATCCACAAATTAACATTTAATTTCCTTTTATTTCAGATTTTATAATTATATTGTTTTTATTACAACCTCTCTCCACTTCATGCATTTGTTCCACCAGATGATGTCGAGCCTCTAAATCAAGCGATTATCCGCCGTGCTAAAAATGATTAATCATTTTCTGAAGGGGGGGAATGAGGAACAGCAGGACGAACAGAAAAAGATAAACGACACGAAGCAGCCCAGATCACCTCATGCCACTCAAGCCTGATGTGCTAAAGACTGGCGTGACTATTCAAAGCCATTTGTGTGTGGCAAATCACACGGTTTCACACTTAACAGGTTCGTGCTGGTGTTAAAGAGAAAAAAGCAACAGATAAAAGCCCTTCGAGGATGGAACGGCTTTCAATTTTTCATTTCCAACAAAACTGAACTCTTGTAAAGCATTACACCAAAATAAGCTTTGGCTCATAATAGCAGCTTCAAACTTTTTGAACACACACACACACACACACACACACACACACACACACACACACACACAAGCCTTTTAAATATATTTCAATGTTAAACAATTGAAACAAAATGTAAACATTTATAGAAATATAGCAGCTTTAAAAAAGCGTTTATACCACATTAAACAAGCTTTATAAATATATTTCAATGCTAAACTAACATTTTAAAGGGTTGAGCTGGAATAAAATGGTTATATCGATTCAAACCTACTAGCTGATGATGTTAGATCCTGAATGAAACCGACTGACCAAACACGTCCTCACAGGTGCACCTGTCACTTAAAATCTCATTGATAGCATGCATATCAATGCAAACAATATCTTTGCATCAGGTGTAAATCGGAAAGGTGAATGAGGGGACGCCGATGCCACCGTTTGTTTCTCTACAAACGCACCGGGCACGAGAACCGGACAATGTAAACACATCATATTATCCTATGTGTTAATATTAGGATGTGTTAGGAGACAGGTGTGCTGTCAGTCCAGGCCACCGGCGGTGATAAAGCGATACGGTAGCCGGTTGTATTCTCACCCACCTTTGTCATCTCACGCTCCGCGACTGATGGATGGATGGATGGATGCAGTTTTCGACCCGCGCAGTCAAACAATGAGCCGAGCCGCTTCGGATTCGCTCCTCCGCGGTTATTTGCGCTCAGAATCAGCGGGCGCGAGACGCTTCGGTGCTCGGTGGGTCATCTCAGCGTTGATAAATACCGGCGCTTCGGTTGCCGCTGTCTGTCATCAGCGTTTTCACGCGACTGGCTGCACCGCGCGCCGCCTCTCTCGCGCGCCCGCGTATTCACGAAGCACGCGCACGAATCAAAGAGCCGAGAGCCGAACAGGGTCTGCAGGTAACATTAGGCCGGTGGGTTCAGAATATAAAATCCCATTTATAATCTGTTGTGGGATGTCTCGCAGTTCATCTCAATGACAAAATTATTAAGCTATTTAGACCAGCCCTGATTTAGACGTTTTCCTTTGTGTATTTCTGGATCTGTTCACCCTGAATCATCTGAGACCTGCATAAATAAGCTTTGATGTGTGGTTTGTTGGACAATAGGACAATATTTGGCCGAGATATAACTACTTGAAAATCTGGAATCTGAGGTTGCAAAAAATAATAATGCAAAAAAACATAAATATTGAGAAAATCACCTTCAAATTTGTACAATTGAAGACTATTATGCATATTACTATTTTAAAATTACATTCGTACTTATTTATGGTAGAACATTTACAAAATATTTTTATGGAACATGATCTACTTAAAGGTATAGTTCACCTTGGAAGCATCCTATGTGTACTGTATGTGACTTTCTTCTTTTAGACGAATCCAATCTGAGTTATGATAAAAATGATCCAGACCCCTCCAAGCCTTTAAACGGGTGATAGCCCTTACACTTGAAGATGTGAAATAATGTGCACGTATTCATAATAAAACATCCCTCACACAGCTCCAGGCGCTGAATAAAGTCCTCCTGTAGCGAATCCATGCGGTTTTGTACAATACTTATACATATTTAAAATTTAATTAGCACTTTTCTGTAACGTCTGCTGTCTGTAGAAACCGGAAGCAGTCGTGGCGGATTTTTGGGTGAACTATACCTTTGGCATAAAAGAAAAGTCATCAATGTTTACCCATACAATATTTTGATTGCTATTACGTAAAATCTTTATTCGTTTTCGGAAACAAGATTGAAGATATTTTTGATAAAAAACCAGGAGGCTTGTGTTTCATTGACTGCCAGACAGTTACGACTGTCAAGCTGCAGAAAACATGAAAGGCATCGTCTGAATTCTCCATCTTCCATCAGTGGTTCAACCGTAACACCATGAAGCTACGAGAATACTTTTTTGTACAGAAAAAAAAAAACAATACATAGTGACTTTATTCAAAGATTTGGCACATAACATCACTATAGCGCCATTTTGGACAACATCCGGTGAACGCAGACTACATACGCTGCAATGGAAAGATGCTGTTTGTGCAAATCAAAGCATAAACAAACATACAAGAGGTATCTTTTCATTGCGTCTAACACAGAACTGTGTATATAATGTGCGTTCACCAGACGATGTACAAAATGGCGCTATAGTGATGTTACGAAGCTGAATCTTTGAATAAAGTCGTTATTTTTGTTTTCTAAAAGTGTTCTCGTAGCTTCATAATATTACGGTTGAACCACTGATGGCAGATGCATTGATTTTGATACGCGCAAAACGCTCAAGTTGAAAATTTTGAAATTTGGCAAAAATTCGCGCCGCATTAACCAATCAGGAGCTTGCTCTAGTGGTGACGTGATTACTCGCAAGCGGAGGCAGAATTCCGAAACTATGGAGGACAAAATCATTGTCGCTACATGTGGAAGAGCTGTACGACACATCTTCGTACTTTAATATAAGCAGGAATAAAAAGGAAATAAATACTGGATTCATTAAACCAAAGTTTGCCCATTAGATATACTCAAAACGAATTTTACCTCATGTCTAACCATCACAGAGACTGGAGCTGCTTGGTTGAAGCCCCTACCATGACGCGAAACGCGTTAGCTGTGAAGCGAATTTCACGCGCGAATAAAGCGAGTAAACTCAAAATGTTCAAGCGTACAACTATCATTTGTAATCTGTAGAGAAATTTACCATCAATCTATGCGGAGACATGCTCCTGGTTGTAAAGAAATAGCTTGCCCCACAAACATGAAATCCATGTTACTCATTTATTCATTTAGCAGACGCTTTTATCCAAAGCGACTTACACACTAAAAGATTTTTAAAATTATATAAGATCTTCAAAATCCTAGATTTAACCGCTTTGCTCCTATAGTGTGTGGTGTCCTCGGGTTTTTCCTCACACATCAGGATTTCTGCTAAATAATCTTAGAACCACTAAGATAATCGGGACATTATAAGATTGTCGGAAGGGGAGAAATTGGCCCACAATCAGTCAATTATCTTGTGGCTTATACCCAGCCGTTATTCTTTCACAAATTACAAAATTACACTCTTAAAGTTCCTCTATTATGGGATATAAAATGCGTGAAATGTTTTACGATTTGTTCAATGATTCATTTTTCCAAACCCCTCGGGTGATTGGTCGATTTCATTTAAAGCAGCGTTGGTGAGCTTCAAATGCTACAAACGCTGCACCTAGTGGTGAAGAATGAAGCTGCATTTTCATTCAGACCAACGTGTAAAGACCAACAAGTGGTCAGGCGATATGCTCATGTTTCATCTTGAAATCAACATGAAGCCGCTTGGGACTGTTTTATCATTTCATGTTTTTAAGAGTGTATATTTCTGTTTGTCTGCTCTTTATGCCAAATTAAAACTAGTAAGTGTGAAAATGACATAATTTTTTTTCCTCATACTTCTATTTTTGGTTTAACCCCAGGGGTTATTCCGGAGAGCAGGTTAGGTGGCATATCCAGGTGTGTATAAGGGTAAAATGCGTATATAAATTTTGCATTTCCAATTCCAAATCACCTGAATAATGTACAGTAGTTTTGTGTAACTCTTTATCTTCATCTCTAACCCTTTGTTTAAAATGACAAAATACATCTACGTTTTAGTAGTCAATGTGTCACTAACCTGCCTTATAAAAACTAATAAATTTCTAAATTAAACAGCGCCTGTCACAATGGTGGTTTAATGTCAGAAATGAGTGTAGCTTTATTACAGTAAAAGGTCACATTTTGTTAATTTTCAACTGCAGTAAAAACACAAGGTAGTCTACTACTCTAACCAGCCTATACTAACCAAACTGACCTCAGTTCCACCAGATAGAAATCCACCTAGACCATATTGTGAATTCTAGCAGCAAAATATAGAAACTATATATGTCATACTAACAACAGAATGTAAATCATGGAAGCAATCAATATACAGTATACTGAATAATGTGGTTGAGGCCTGAATGACCAAGAGTGAACTGTGCATATGAAAGGGGAAGTTCTCATGAACTGAGCTTGAAAAGGTTCCATTATCCTAGTGCCAGGGACTAAAAGACATCTGAATTACGAAATCGCCTCCAATTAAAGGGAATCTCTATATTTTTGGCAAAGAGTGCAACTTTTCAGCAAGCCACCATGAGGTAATGCACAGGGAGGACATCAAGATAGTGATGATCGGCCAGTCAGGTTTAAAAAACAATATAGAGACGGGCAAAGATAAAAATGGTCAACCAATAACAAATTATAAACAAAAAAGACGGGCAAAGATAATGGTAGCTGACCAATCAGCACAATGGGAAAGTAAGGGTTTCATCTCTGAGGGTATAATATGTCTTGAATTAACAATCAGAGGCCAGAAGTAGTCTGATGTGGCGGCTGCTTTCTCGGCTTTGTTACTTTACTAAAGTCTTTATTTCCTTCAACATCTGAAACTTTGCCGTTTGAGCCTTTTTGTCTGAACCGACTGAGATTGAAAATCGGTAGCAACCTCTTTGGGCCACGACAACCAAGGATCTGAGATTGACTTTCCTGCAAGTTTTTCTCCAACCGTGGTCGAACTCACCTACCTGTTCCTGTCTAACTTTGAGGACCCCTGATGTAGACCAGCCTACTGACCGAAACCAGTTATCGATTTTCCAGGTGGGGGCAGACTATTTTTATCCTTTACTACAGGGGTCATCAAACTTGATCCTGGAGACTTTAGCTCAAACTTGCCTCAACAAACCTTCAAGTATACCTAGTGAGATCTTGATTAGCTGCTTCAGGTGTGTTTGATTAGGGTCGGAGCTAAACTCCGCCAGGACCCCTGCTTTACTAAAACTATAATGGCCCAAAAATGACACTTACTGAAGTTAACTAGTGAATTGATTTGGGATGCTGGTTGTTAAGCCTATTATTTTATGCAATAAAAAAACACAGTGTGCCATTCTGGCTATTTTCAATTAACAATTTAATCTGATTATTTCCAATTTGGAGACACCTATATTAAATATGTTTACTACGTCATGCCATGAAGCAAATATTATGATTATACTGTTGTTTTTATTGTTCATTTAGGGGCATCCTGAGGTCCAGTGCCCTTATCGGGATTTTATTTTCCATATGCATTTATCTAATCTATAACCAATTTTATCATCATAAATATTATCAGGAGAAACAAAAGGGCACAGAAAAGAATAATGACCCGATGTAAATATGGTTTACTCTGATTTGCTCTTTTAATTATGTTTTGCAGCCCTGATATTATTGTTTTTCCTAATTTGCAAGTTACTTTGGATAAAGCTAAATTTAAATGTAATGTAAATGCAATGTAAAATACTCTCTAAAAAAGGGATAAAGCAAGTTAAATAGCATATTTAGCCGCTCCTAACAGTGCATTTGTAATACTGGAGGTATGTGTGGTAATATGTCACATTATTTCTTCAGATAGGATGTGTCAGATAGCAAAACTGGTTTGTAAAGTGTATTTCCATAGAAATTATAATCTTTGTTTACAGAACAATAAAAAAATAATACTAAATGATGCTAAAAGTTGCTGCAAATTTGTTCCTATTGGGTTTTAGCGTGTTGCTTTGTAATTCCCCTGGTGTGGCGTTGCTATTGGGGTTTTCATTTCTATATTTTGGGGCTAATTTTCTTTGTTACTTTTTCTATTTTATTTTTAGCTGTCCACCAGAACTGAATCAGTTTTTTTTTAATATGGCTCCTCACCTCTGCTACGGTTTCAGCTGTATTTCTTATCCTTCCCCCTGCTGCTCATTTTCTCTTCTTTTATTTCTGTGCAGCAACTTTGTCCTTGTGGGATCAAGTATCCCAGCACACACAGAGCACTGTTAACAACAATGAGGGCTGGGTGAGACTCTGTGTGTGTGTGTGTGTGTGTGTGTTTAAGTGCGGGTTTTCAGAAGAATAGATCTAGTGTATGAGTCCTGGGTGAGAATGAATGTGGATGGTGAGACTGGAGACTAGTTAAAGATGAAAAGAACTGCCTTTGCTGATAGAATTATGTGAATCTTATTTCACGTGATCAAACAGGTGTGTGTGAGTCACTTCTCTGTCCCACTACAGACTCCACCCATCCACATCTGCCACTGCTTTTCACAGGATTCATCAAATAAACTGTGGGGGAAAAGGGTATGATTCAATATTACACTGCTCCTAAAACACTTGATTGTGATTGTCTAATGACAGCGTTTTTTGGATTAAAATGAGAGAGAGGGAGACAAAGAGAGGGAAATACAATCTCTGCCTTTAATCCAGAGTTGATGCTGCACTGTTTGTTGAGCTTAAAAGTCTGCAATATATATATATATATATATATATATAAAATCCCCAGCGTAAAGAAACATCCAGAATACTGTACACATTCACATGTTTGTTTTATTGCATTTATTTGCATCTGTAGATTTCAGTGCATATCCTGTTAATATTATTTATACTGTCTGTTGATTTCCAGATTTATGAACGAATAAAAAGAGAAACTGAAATTCCTTCTGCAAAAAGCTATATACAGAATGGCAATAAAGTGAAACAGGAATTGTAAAAGTGGCTGTTCAGAGCTATCTTCTGGAATTGTATGCAAATTAGTGCATATTCAATAAGATGATGCATCATTTGCATATTGAATATTTTAGAAAACTTGTTTGCATTTAAATAATATGCACAACGGTATGCAATTACAAATATGACCGCACTGTATTGCATGTTTAATTTAACAAGTGCCATCAATTTGTCATAAAAATGGCAGCTGTTTGAACCAATTTTGTCAAAAAAGAAATTATCATAGTTCTGCTTTATTCCTCACGGAAGCAGAAGGCCATATTGAGTGAATTGCATTCTGGGACATAATATGCATGCAAGCAATAGTAAGACTAGTATGGCTTTGCAAATGCTAAATACGTACTGTGCAAGATTCTAGATGTTCATCTCGTTTCCTTTCTGCAAGGAAATGATGCGAGGATGAGATTTGTGGACGGAGGGATCAAAAAAAGACCTATTTATGAAAAAGCATATCTTTATTTCATGCATTTTGCACAGGCTGTATATTTCAGTAGACCGTCTGGGTATTCAATGCATGCAAAAATATACTGCAACAGTATAGTAAGTTATTACGAATGCAGCCACACTTCTGCATTATGCAGCGTAATATCAATCCGCCTTCAGTGTCACAGCACGGCTTGTACCAGACACACTCGCTCACGTACAGAGCAGCTTAGCATTCCCACTGCATCAATAAAACCTTTACGTCGCTCCCAAATGAGATGGACCGGAGATGAAAAAAAGGAAATCTAGATTAAGACCAGCAGCCAATCTTCATAATGAAGGCCGGTCTGGTGTCGGCCTCAACTCGCATCCAGCCGTGGCCATTCAAACCAGCTTATCTATGAAAACACCCCACACATCATCCTCTTCAGAGCGGCCGCACACACATCTCTGGAAATAATCCTCTCAACTCAGGTTGATTTCAGCAATGGCTCTTGAAGTACCCTAAAGCTGCGGTGAATGGATCGGGGGCTCTTTGACACAATGGGGCAGTTCACGACATGAAAACAAATCGCTGGAATTAGGATTTTGCTCTGCCGATAAGGAATGTATTTTCTGCTGGGTATAATTAACTCTGACCTTCCGGATTCGAGATGGACTTTAATAGGTGTTAATCTACCAGAGCATGTGCATAAATCAGTGTTCGTAGATGAGATGCAATAAATAGTAAACCCCTTTTATTGAGTGAAACAACCAGAAAACACCTGGGCTGAAAAAAGACAATCTGAAGTGCACATGTGCATCTGTGACGTCACAGAAACAGCAGGACTCGTGAATATTTATGAGAACTCAAGAAAGCATTGCAGGACTGGATAGAGAGGTGATGGTTTGATGGTTTCACTCTCACCTTACAAGAAGTATGGGATAACCAAAGAGTGCCCTCTCTTTATATTATATTCTTCATAAATGTAACCTGCCCTCCAAAAGTTTGGAAACGCTCTAGAAAAGTAAGGGGTTTGGACAAAACTGGCACGTATCCTTTTTAATTTGTGATAATTTTGCACTGAAAAGGGACAACACAAACTACGAAAACATTTTATTACATAAGCAGTTTACACATAGAAAATACTTAGCTACATTTTCGATTAATCAAAATATTAGCAGCTTTTTTTTTTTTAAATGATAGCCTTATTATAGAATTTATGCTAATATCATCCAAAACCACACTTTGGAAAGGGGTGTTTCCAACCTGCTTTGTTTATTGTAAATAATGATCCAAAATACTTTTAAGATGCCTTTAGTAAAATTAAAAATCAGAAGGCATTTAAACAGTTTGTTTGTATTATATAACTTGTAATTACATTATTTATTTATTGTTATGTTTTATTATGTTTCTTGGAATCTTGTGTTTTATCTGGAATTAACGTGGTTCCATTGCGTTGAGCCTTCCATACCAGATTTATTTTTGCAGCTGACTCATTCCAATCTTTTCATCTACTGTAAGTTCATCCTAACGCTCCCCCTACTGGAGACAACCGAGATGAACACACAACAAACGACACATACAGAAAAGAGCCGATTGAGACGTTTTATTCTGGGTTTTTCGGTTTAACTTTTAATTCTCTGTGTTTGAAAAGCGAATGAGGAAATGGAGACCCATATGAGACAGAGAGGGGATAACAATAAGGCGATCGAAAAGGTCAGTGAAATACTTTTACCCAGAAATCACATCAAGATGGATAATAATCAACAAACAACATCTGTAATTGAAATCATTTAAATATCGCCAATAGAAACTAGACCATATCCTTAAATTAAGTCAGGCCGGCCTGAGGATGAAGGTAACAGAACCTTTTGCCTCCTTCCAAAACATTCAACAACTTCTCTTTAAAAGAACCGGATACCTCGATCTCCCCACGACACTCTTAAAGGAATAGTTCCCCAAAAATATAAACGGTAATCATTCACTCCCGTTCAAAACTATAATGCTTTTATCTACTGTAGAACTAATACATCAGTGACAATTGGGACGTTCCCACCATAATTTTTTAGCACTTTAAAAAGCATTGATAGCCAATCAGAATCCACTCAGGGTTAAAGCGCGCGAACATTTAAAGCGGCAGAAGACATTAAGGACGCGCGCGCTTAAACTGACCGTTATTTTCCGTTGGTTTCAACTCTAATATAGTTATCCTTTGCAAACAGGCCTGTTTTCCGTCATGTAGATTTCTTGACAGACCCTAATCAACTGATTTTGACATAAAGAATATCATAAAGGTTTGCAATGGCATGAGGGTGAGTAAATGATGACATCATTTCATTTTTATAGTTTTTTTTTTTTTTTTGAGTGAACTATTACACTTTAACATAAAATGCTGTCTTGTGCGTCCCTGGTGCTTACAGTCTGTTTTAAGGCAAACCTGGTTTTCATTTAGCTCTTTGACTAGCAGAAACCTTTCCGGTCAGTACAACACATACACTCTGCCACAACATCTTTAAGTTCATTTACTGGCTTTTGTTGATCATTTTGGCACAAACTCTCCAAATAAAAGGAAAACAAATTTGCCTCCAAACAGTGAGGACATACATCAAAAACGATATTAAAGGGGTAAACATGACAACACGGAGACATACAGAGACACCACGTTCTGTGTAGAGACTATGCAGTTGTTCTCACAGTTTCATATTAAGAAGACAGTGGACAGCAGTAGTGCTTTTTTGGGGTCTTAAAATAAAGTACAGACTCAACGAAGAGGGGGGCTCTCTTGCATATTAACGTCTGGAGAATAAACGCAGCATGCATCTTCGCAAGCACTCCTTAGCATCAACAAACACGCTTTTTAATATATCTTTTATCATGTTGGAAGGTTTTATTTGGCAGAGAGGGGGGAAATTTGGCTTGGCGTACAAAAGTCAACATGAATCGGTGTTTATTACCCATCGCACTTTAACATTGCGACTGCAGCTTTTTGACTGTTTCCGGCCTAGATGACATCATCCGAAAAACGAAAGTCGTTTTAGAGGCGGAGTAAGTTATGTTTCAATGAAAGATCTTAAACTGCACTGAATAATCATTCACAAAAACGTGAATTAAGAACGTAAATAGGGTCGGTTTCATTCCATGTTGACTTGGGACTCATCACATCAGATCCATATAGGAGTGTTTGGCATCCAAATTGGACACGATTTGAGTGACAGCGAGATTAAAGTATAATGTTATAGTTAGCATACAGAAAAACAGAGAGGGGAAACAAGGGACTCCCTCGTAGATCGAAAGCTACATTTGGGGGCTTGGAGGAAACGATGGGAGAGAGAAAGATGAGAGGAAAGAAAGAGAAAAAGAAAGACATTTAGAGCGTTTATAAATCGCTCTCTCCGTAGAGGGCGCTGGAGAAGGACATGTAATCCAGGGCTCCAGGGGCTCCCTCGAGGCCGACGTACTTGGTCATGCGGGTGATGCAGTACTCGGCCTGCTCGGGTGGGAGTTCGCGACGAAGCTCCTCAATGGTGATGTAGGGCTGAATGGCAAGAGGAGACACTGTGTTTCTGGACTACAATTGGTACTAAAACATGTCAAGCATTTTGAATTCTCACAGACAATAAGGCAAGTTGTTTTAACATTTAACCCTTAAAAATTACTTTTATATATTCTCGTTATTATAAGCATTTATTCATTAGGTAATGGTTCCATATTTATAAGTTACTAATACTTATATGGCAAGTCATTTAAACATTTGATCCTTAAAATGTACTATTTTTTAGGTACTACTACCTTTTAAATGATACTGCCATTAATGAGCAGCTGCTATTTAAATGACAGATCCTCATAGAAGTCGATTGCAAAAATATGAAATGTATTTCTAGCAACAATAATTAGTGAAATGATAATTACTAGTATCTAATCAATACGTACTAGTATCGGTTTCACAGGTACAAATATATAATAATTACTAGACAGTTTAATTGTTAGGTATTAGTTCTTAAAACATGTACCTTTTAAACAGATAGTGGTGCTTATTATGAGATACTAGAACTTATTAATTAGGCACTAATACTTATTGAATAGATATGAGTACACATTTATTACTGATACCTATTCCAAACCTCTATATTGGCCTCTACAGTGTCTATTCATTAGTCATAACCTAAGACGAGTATAAGAATCAGAGTGTTTAACCAGTAATATTTAAAAAGATAGTAGTCATTATAGGAATACATACTAATCAGAATTGAATTGTTGATATGTAAATAACAGATCCCCATAGACTTTAATGGAAGAAAGAAAAAATACTAATATCTAAACGATAGAAACTAATATCTTAATATCGTAAATATACTAGTATCCAAAGAATAAAAACTAGTAGCTCAAGAATAAGTACTAGTACTAAATGGAATAGATATTAGTATGTTTAAAGGCTTAAATGTTAAATCCACTTGCCATAGAGACACAAATGGAGTAAAGAGCAGCAACACTGGATGTTGATCTCACCTTGTCGGAGGCCAGGATCTTGAAGGAGGCCATGACCTGTTCAGCAGTGTCGGTTTCAGCGGTCTCGCGTGTCATGAAGTCGATGAAGGCCTGGAAGGTCACCACACCTGTGTTGTTGGGGTCCACCAGGGTCATGATGCGGGCAAACTCCACCTCACCCTGGCAGAAACAACCAATGGAATTCAAGATATATTTACTTTTGTCCAGCAAAGCACCTACTGAGATTAAAATTATTCCTGGTTGAGAGATAGGGCTTGAGCAATAAATGATTCAGTACAAAAGAGAAGTTTTATGTCACCATTAACTGAAAAGAAATAAGCCTGTAAATAAGATGTTAAAAAATAAATAAAATAAACATTAATATATATATCAAAAAATTCTAAAAAGAAAAAAAATGTTCCTGTTAAAAAAATGCAACCATGGTGAGCAGAAGAGACTTCTTTCAAAAAGATACCGACTCCAATCCTTTGAATCATTCGTGCATGTATAGTTTGGTGAGGATGATTTAGTCACAGTGCATTAGTAATATGGATACAGAAGGTGTTTTATGTGAGTAGGTAGAGTTTTCTCCTCACTCACCAGATCGTAACCCATGGAGATCAGACATGCGCGGAAATCGTCAGGGTCCATCATGCCATTTCTCTTCTGCAGGTTACAAAAATAAACGTGAATCCCCTGGCATACGGTCAGACATGAATGTGTATGTGTGTCTCACTGACTCTGTCGAAGTGGTTGAAGGAGGCTCTGAACTCGTTGAGCTGCTCCTGGCTGATGCCCTTGGCGTCGCGGGTCAGGATCTGGTTCTCCACCTCATTGATGGTGCGAGCGATGGTGGTGAGCAGCTGCTCCCAGCCCACACGGACATGCTGGAGGAGGCAGAGACAGAGGATGCCAGAAACAGAGCCATCATCAATTGATTCAGGTTTCTGAATATTCATCATGCGTCTCATAATGCTTACTGTTCTCTGTGTAATGTGTATTTGTTATGCAAGCTCTGTTTAATGCGTCTGTTTTTGGGTAAGGCATTAAAAAAACAACGTAATATTATTATTTAACTAAATGTTATTATTCACTACAATATATAGGAGATATATATGTAGGATACTCATTAATAAATAGTAAATTAGCTTTTTCTTGTTTTCTGTTTCCAGATTTTTTTTTTTCAACTTTCATTATAGTTTTTATTTAAATTTGGCTTCAAACGTATTTGAAAAATGAACAGAAAATTTAAAACATTAAATACATGAATTTTTTTACCTTAGTTTTTATCTGAAATATAAGGTCATTGTGTTAAATAACTTAAAATAAATAACTTTAAGAGTGCTGTTTTATTAAGGATACTATGTTTAACTAAAATGAAAACACTAGATCTTTTTAAAATTTTTTAATTAAAGTCTTTTTTAAATTATAGTTCAATTACGTAATTCAGTATACTTATACTGTAATACAATTCATAAAAATTAATGTTTTTAAAAATAAAAACATGTTTTTTTTGGGATTCATAACAAATTTACTATTTAAATTGTGTTAAAAATCATTAAATAATTAAAAAAAGAAATAAAAGAAATCAGTAAATTAAAAACATTTAATACATATCTGTTTTCTAAATTTGAGCCAATAAAACGATAGGTTCCTTTTGTGACAACTTACCCTTCTATAGGACCATTTTTTAAAGTTTTGGGTGTGTATTAAGGTGTGTATTTACACAAACATTAATTAAAAAAAATAATAAACCCAGCCTGTCAAATATTCATAGGTAGCGTGAAACTAGACCCAGTCCTCCGTATAACACAAAACTACGTTTTTGTGATTGTGATCGTAAAAGAAGCATGTTTTTGTAACAGAATACCTCCATGGTGTAGTTGGTGTGTTTATTGTCGAAGATGAGCGCCTCCTGAATGAGCTGGTGATCTCCCTCCAGTTTATCAATGTTAGATTTGTAGTTGATGATGTTCTGCTCGTACTGCTTCAGATTATTCATCTGTTCTTCCAGAGAGCCAGCGATATCCACCGATACGTGACCGATCTCCTAATTACAGTAAACCCACAGAGAGAGAAAGAGCTGGTGAACGAATGTGCATTAGAAGAGAAAGAACAGAAGTCTGTAAAGACAAAAAAGACAAAACAGTGAAGCTCAAAGAAGCTTAAAACCAAGCTAAAACTAAAATATACTCATAGATAAAATACAGAAATACAGTAAATGTAGCAACTAAACTAAACTAGAACTACTACCATAAAAACTGTTTAGTTCTTAAAATAAAAAAAATACAAAATCTACCTGGCAAGGAAGCAATTTTAACGGATGCTTTTCTTTTAGTTATTTCCATAACTGATAACCTTGCAAGTCAGGTTTTCAGAAAGTAATGGAAGTGTGTGGAAAAAGTACCACTAATGCCACCAAATTCAAGATATAGGAGCAAAAAAATGCCCCAGAACAACTAAACTAAATACATCATGATTTCCCAGATTAAAGTGAAATTTAAAATAAGTGATAATCATTTAAAAATGACACAAAACACAACACAAATTACCAAAACGTTAACTGAATTTATAGTAAAAACTGAATTTGAAAATTTGGACTCAAGGCAAAAACGCAACCAAACTGGCCCCTAACTTTAAGAGAAAGGAGAAAATGTCCCAGCAGGACTAAATGTAATCTATTATATATGTTAAAGTAAAATGGGGCAAAAAGAATGAATAGTGTTCATGCTGCATCTTCTGTCTAAAGGAATCAATAATGTAGTTTAGTTCTTTAAAGTGAAGTAGACTTAGTTCTTAATTAGACTTAGAACTTATTTCCCTCTCTGATACCTAAATAACTTCACACCATCACCTGAAGGTTTTGTGTAGAATAAGCTCACCTCCATCTTGGTCTGAATCCAGGGTCCGATGATGTTGGCCTGAGCGGCGAAGGAGCGCCGCAGCCTCTCATTGGCCTGTTGCCTGGCAACCTCCTCCTGCAGCACCTGGTCTCTGAGGGGCACCAGCTGCTTCACCTGCAGGGGGCGGCAGAGCACGGACACATCTGAGTCTGCTCACTGAAGCCAAAGACCAGCCATGAGCCTGGTGTGTCTGTACTCACTGCCTCCCATTTGTTGGTGATGTCCTGTGGGCTGAGGACTGTGTAGGGGTTGACTCCGACCAGCTTGATGCCGTAGGTCTGGGCGATCTTGGTGATCTCGTTCTGGATGCCCATGATGGCGATGCGCTCCTTATCGGCTTCTGGCAGGGTGGCCTTAAACTGATCGTGAGCCGTGATCAGACTCTGAAAGACAAATGGAGATCAGAGGTGGAGTTAATCGTGTGCTTTTTACCTTTTTAACAGGTTGTAGTGCGTAGTGTTGCTGTTTTAGCATAAGCAAAGCTCAAAGGACACAAGACACTGAGATATTCTCTTTAACAGAAAACACTTACAAGAACTGCAGCGCACTACTTCACAATATCACTCTTTTAAATAATTCCCAGCCACAAAAAAAAAAACCTCCAAAAAGCAGGCAATAAAAACCAGCACTGTGTTTCCCAAAAGCACTGTAAGCTTACAGTAAGCACATCATAGACACATTGAAAGCAATGAAGCTACAATCAACTCAAGTGATTGAATTTCCCAAAAGCAACTAACTATTAAAGAACATACTGTAGGTAGCTAACAATACGTTTGGCAAACGCACCCCAAGAGAGTAAACTTGAACTTGAAAATGGTTTGTATTGACATCTTTTCGTAGTTAAAACAAGGTACCCTCTGATGTTCATTCATGTTTATTTCATGCTATAACTAGCAAAGAGGAAGAGACAAGGTGGAAACCCTAACTACACCCCAAAAACCAACGCAAGACTTCATAAAAGTGTACAGGACAAAATGCATTTTTGAAATAATTTTCCTGAGGCGCATTTATATTCTTACTACGTTTTTTCAAAAAATAAAAAACAGTCACAATTTAGCTATGAGTAGTCATTTTCTACCCCGATTTTAGCCTCTGATTTGAATGATCGCTTAGAGGAGGCCTGTCTGTTGTGAGACTTCATGCAAATGCCACTGTTGTGATTGGCTAACATCAATGCATATGAAGTGAGCATTACATGTGGAACTCTCTTGAAAAGTTTACTGCATTTTTACTAAACTAACAGTAACAGAAAAGCATTGATTATATCTTTATATAATTAGAACTCCTTCCATCACATCAAAGGTTGCAGCCAAACACTGTCATGTTTACTGGGCACACAATGATCACAGTAGCTGTTTCCAAGTGCAAAACTGGAATATTGCATAAACAATTTGTGAATCATTTTTGGACATAATAAATGACTTGCTCCTCAGAGCGTGAAGACATGTTACCTTGCTATCAGAGGCGGATGACTGCTGTTTGGGAACACAGTCATGAAGGAAATCTATACCGAACCACTTTGAAATGACTAAAATGACATTTCCCATCACGCAAAGTCACATGACTTTTTTGATGCGCATTGAGCAATTTGTTAAACGTGTTGCCATTATAGTTCATGCGCATGCTTTCTGAATTATTCAAAGAATTATAACAAAGAATTATTTGACTTAGTTCAGCGCCAACATTTTTTATGCACATTTTTTAGGATGTGTGTGCATAAATTTAGCATTTTTATGTGATATCCTAGCCTGGGTCCCCCCATACTTCCTGTGACGCTACATTCTATTTCACGAAAAAAGTCAGTCTGGCCAAGCTGCCGTTTTAGAGCATTAGATGCATCCAGAGGCATCAGATGGATGCAGGTTAAGCCCGCCTCCCAGAAGGCGGTTAGTAAGGTAGCTTGGCCAGACTAAGCTCCTATGAGCTTTACAGTCGCG
>JAUMHG010000043.1:1320985-1335040 GCA_032359395.1 Enteromius anoplus | reverse complement strand
TTGCGTATTCGCAACTATGGGATATACAGGTAATGAAATGTACAAAAAAAATTGTGGAAGCCATTTTACTTTTTTGTTCCTGCCCCTCAAAAAACGTGTTGCATATCTGCGACTGTGGGTGCTACTTAAAAATAAATCATTTTAATTTAACACCATAATGTTTGGTTCCCTATTTAAACAACTGCATTGTGTTAAACTGACTTGAAACTCTGTTTTGTTTCAACTCAATATTTTCATTTTGAAAGAACATAAATGATTTTACTTGTGTAACTAGGAAGTGGATTTCCCCTTCCCATCATGCTGTGCACAGGTATGGATATGGATAGTAAATCTTGAAATAAAATGTTTTTTTACACAATTTTGTATTAAGATGATGATGAAAACTGGGAGACTTGTTAATGTTTAATGCTCTTTTATGTTAGTAAAAGACCTTCTGCTATGTCAGTGTTTTGGGGGTTACCAGCGTGGTAAAGTGTAGTAAACATGTGCTTGGGAACCTGCTAACATGAATCAAAGTTTTATCAATAATAATTATAAAATACTTTGGGCATGCCAAGAATGTATCAAAACCATCTTATGTTAAACGTAACAAGTTGTTAATGCCTAAAGCTAAGTAAATCAAACGTTTCTCCTTTTTTAAAACGAGATGTATTTCTAATAATTTGTTTTCTGGTTAAATGTTTTAGTTTGACTTCAACAAGTATAAAATGTATCAATTTTGTTAAAACTATATGTGATAAAACTATATTGAATTGAATTGACCCAACTCAATTCAATTTCCTCGCATTGATTTGTTTTTTATGAGTTGGGGCTACACATATTTATTGGATGGAAATCCTGCCCACAATTAAATTGAGTTCATCCAATGAATTTTTTTTTTTGTTTTTTTTTTTTGAGTGCAATGGTTTTTTTTTATTGTTTATTTTCGTATTCTACTGCACTACTTTCCATTGTTGTTTTATGTAAATTTGTACTAGGCAGCAGGGTTGCCAGGTCTACATAATAAACCCACCCAATTGCATTCTGGGAAAAATGACTATCAACATTGCTCCAAATTCATGGGGGGCTTCACTTCAACCCACAGCTCTAAAAAAATGCCAGCAGTATAAAAATAGCCCAATTATGCAGGAAAACGGCGACTTGGAAAGCCTGTGACACACATGTGTTTGAACATTCATAACACACTCATATCTCTCTTCTGTCACGTCTCAGGTATGTCACAGAATTAAAATCCACTGCTTATGTTAGAATAAGTTCAACTTTTAAAACTGCATTATGTATGAATGCACCTTAACATCGGAAGCACAACTACTTTTTAACCTTCCAATAATAAAACTGAACTGATTTTTATGGTGTTTTATGATTATTATTAAGTTAAGATTTTGTGCAATGAGTAATGGAAATTGTAAAAAATGTGTTTTTGTTATGAGAATGGAATAATTAATGGTAATTATTTTGTGTTGCATCGGCGGTACCTAGTTTTGTTACTCAGATCTGGCAACCCTTCAAAACATTGAGTAACTGAGTGTCCATGATGTCTTATGGTCAGTGTGTTCTTGTGACTCTGTACTGAATTATGCTAATGGGAATGGAAAATCTGAAATCATCTAAAAGGAATGACAAGGCAGCAACCTTCAGTCACCCAACACACACTTGAGGCATGCCAGGACCTGACTTCTCACATTTCGACATTTATCGACTGCGGCAGCACTCATTAATGGGTTCACAGAAATGTGACTGATGACGGCTGAGGATTCAACGTGAGAAAGACTGAGTGTGTGTGTGTGTGTGTGTGTGTTACACAAGTCTTTTACTGAACAAGTTTCCTTAAACCTAAGTTTGTCTTTTTTAGTTACTATGGCAACCTCATCTACAGCATCCTCTGTGAGACTAATACTGTCATTAGCATTTCACTTAAAAATCTGCCATCTCCTGCTTTTAAAGGTGTAATTACAGCAGAGAATGTTATCCATAGTTAAAATTGCAGCTAAGAGGGAAAAAAACCCTCAGATATTTCAAGTAATAAAGCATTAATGAGTGTGCACATAACACGCACATCATGTAAGTAAATGTAGTATTATATTATTTTGTTTAATTTAAATTTCTGAATGATTATGGATTTGTCATTTCTGAAGGGTTTATTTACTTGTTATACAGGCATATATGACTCCTCAGTAATGAGTTGGGCAGATGGACACACACACACACACACACACACACACACACACACAGAGTCCCTTTAGAGACCAGAGACCACATTACAGCTTATTCTTAAAATATCACACTCAAGCCTTACAAAAAGCACTGTAGGGGTACCATGGTACGTAATGGTATTAGATGGCTATACTATGGGTATGATTAACCCATTCATACTCCACAGAATCTACAAGGTAATGATACATCCTTTAAACAACACCCTGGTAGTGCATGAATTAAAATGTTGGTAAAAACCCACAGATGTATAACTGCATATACACAAACATAAACACACCCATTTCCGAAAACTTGAACACACACATAAAGCCGTTGTGAGGCCTGTGTGTCCCTCTGGTAGTTTATAGTCGTTGCCCTACATGGCCACAGCTTCTGGAATAGCAACTGCCATTTGATCTGACCACACAATCTCTCTCTCTCCTGCTCACTCGCTCTCTGAAACACTTTTTCTCTTTGAGAATAATGCAGAAATAAGAAATGACAGTAATACACAATAGGACCTGTATCTTGTAAACAACGACAGTCACAAATAAGTCTACATCGTTTTTTTGCTGATGATTAAAGAAGTGTTTAGCTTTTGAAATATTCAAATCAAGAAAAATGTTCTTAAAATGTTTTTATGTGATTGTTATTTCCTAGCCACACACAGACGAGACTTTTAAAAGATTATAGGGTGAATGTAAAGCAAATTGATTGAATCAGTTAAAGCATGTTTTTTTTTTATTTTCAATATACATCCGATTTAGGCAAAAAGAATTAAAAACAATTGAAAATATCTAAAATGCATTGAAATGCAGTAGTGATGAATGGGGATATGCAAATCTGAAAAGTGTTCCTTGAAAAAAAAAAAGACAAATTTCTAAATAAAATAGCTTTGGTAAATGTCCTGTAAATTGTATAGCGGGCGATGAAGAAAGTGTTGTGCAAAGTCAAACAGATTTCCATGCAAATGTCGACAATCTAAATCTGATCTAAACGCAAAGTGTGCCAGTGAATTTTGGCTTTGAGAAGGAGTGCCATGTCCTCTTGACATCTAAGCCTTGACCGATAGATCAGTTCACTCTCAGAAGCAACGGAAACATTGTAACTCAACTCAGCGACAGAAGTAGAAGCGCCCTCACAAAAAAATGACTGTCAGAAAGAAGCCACTTCACACCAGAGAACAGACGTCAACTTAATTTAATCATCGATGACTTTTCCCACATGAATAACTGTTTGTTCACAAATAAGGATCTTGAGCAGACTTGTGTAAAGGTTATTTATATCTCCTCGTTTTAAAGCGTGACTAAAATTTTGCCTCGCTGTGTTGTATGTGTGGGTATTGTTTACATCTTGGTGCATGTCAAAGATCATTTCAAGGTCACGGTAATGTGTGTATATATAGAAACTTCTGCCCTCCAAAGAGCAGCAAAATATTTTTCTTAGTGCCTTACAATAGACATACATTTACACTTTTTTAAAGATATTCATCAATCACTTGATATATTTGCTCTATGAATAAATACATTTGTTTTCAGTCAGTGGAACTATAATTTGTATTTACTAGACTATACATATCGGTACATTTATTTATATTTGAATAATGATAAAAGGTCATTATTAACCTTAAATGTAATTTTTGTTGCACGGAAATGTCATTAAATGTAAAATGCCATGTGAGGACTTCATGTAAATTAATCTATATTAGCTAATCATCCTAAATAAACAGACGTGACAGGTATATTTCCAAAAAAACAATCGCAAATATAGATTTATACTATACTCTCCCGTCCTATAACCAGAAACAACAAAAAAACAATGCAAATTCACGCGTTGCCAACATCAGATGCATCTTCAAAAAAAAAATCTTACTCTAGGTAAATAAAGCAAGGATGGGTATAAAACTTAACAGTGAAGTTGACAGTTTAGCTACGTTAGCAATAGCTTAGCTGCAGCAACAGCAACCAACGGATGTCTTAGAAGATCTCATTTAAATATTTTACTGTTGATTAAATTATATATATATATTTTGATATGGGAGCTTTCCAATATCTCTATACTCCTCTTGGTGGCAGCACCAAGACTCTTTCCACTGATTTATTCTTTCGGTCATAGATACTATTTAAGAGCAGCCATTAGGCTAGCGGACAGCATGAGATCAGCTATTTTAAGCCAGATTGTGAGAGACTTTAAACTCAGAATTTACTAGTCAACAGCACAGTGATGCTCAGAAACGGTTTATCTATTTTCTGCTGCCTTTTGACAGATATCAGATGAAACAGCATGTTGACAATCACTTTATTACTGGAACTTCTGTATATGAGCACTGTAGAGCTAGAACAGGTGCATGACCTCCACCCCCAAGCAACCCCCATATTCGTTTCATTGCAAAATGATGCACTTTCTATATTTACGCTGTGATATCAGCTCCTTATGCTGATCTTACATGCCTGAGGATGTTTAAAGACCCTCTGCCATGCACTTAAGTCTGAAACCCATCTAATAGCCTGATTTGAAGCCTTTTATCACTGCAACAAGATCAAGTTAAGAAGTTATATTAGCCTCATGTAATCCACTGGCAAGAGCTCAGTCGTCTTAAAATGGAGTAAAACATGTCACATAGGTAATCCAGGTGGCGCTAATGAGCATGTTATTACTTCCATATAAGAAATATCACTCTGTAACCTTACTCTTAACCAAACGGGAAAAAGTGACTAGCCTCTTAAACTTCACCTTTTCTTTTTTAGAGAAGAAGCTGGAGGTATTGACACATGTAAAGTCTATGGTTTACGTCAGAGGAGGTGCTGGCTATGGAACACCACCCTGTGCACCTTAACAATTTTGCACCATTAAAATAGTGACAATTGACATGGTGCTGGTTTTTGCCAGCTATCAAATACAGAGGGAGCAACTGCACAGGCAAAGGAGCTCAGAAAAGACCGTCTTAAGAATGGAGGGAGCAGCACGGGAGATGGGAAGGCAAGGTTCAGGAGTATTTTTAGGGCATGTTTATTCACAGACTGAAATGAACCCTCCTTACACTTCTCTTACTCTCAGACCATCTGTTGAAGTCTTTCAGCTTTGGTCTAGCCAACATCCCACAAGTGTTTGCGAGACACCTTGAAGAAGAGTCCCTGCACATGCAATGTTTTTTCTACATTATGATCAAGGCCGTGTCTTGCAAAAACACATTTAAAAACCCTCAAAAAAACATTAAAGAAATTTAAGAATAACGGTTATGTTCTTCTTAAAATAGGCATGCATGTAACAAATGTAACAAAGTGCATGGCAAAAGCAACTTAGGAATTCAAAGAGTCTTTTTCTGTCTTGACACCTCGAATCTGTGGTTTGCGGAGATCAATCAGTTGTTCTTGGCTGACGTCACCTCAAGACCGTGGCACGAGCTCCACTGACAACTATTAAACGTCACCTGTCATTTCTGTCAACCAGACGATCTTCAAAAACGTCTTGTTAACCTAACTTCTCTGCCTTGACACAGAAACGCCCGTGTTTTCACTCTAAAGAGCGACTATTTGTTCGTTTAAAGCACAGGTAAGTTTAGAGAGCTCGTGTTTTCACAATAGGCTACATTAAAATTACGCGCGCTTTTCTGAGGTAGCCTAGTTTACAACAATGATCATGCAGCCGTTGTCTAAGACAGTATTCATGTTCCGTAAAGTTTTTATATACGGTTTTATAGACTCGTATAACACATAAAGACTGCTTAAAATTAGCCACACACTTGAGGAGGGCGGGGATGTGGTAAGACAACACGGACGAAAACTGCGACTTGAACCAACAGCTGTACAGCATGGAAACCAGCTTGTCAGCTAGAAACGATAGTAAATATATTTTTTTAAACGTATCAAAGTGTTGTATAGTATGTTCAGTGCGATTTCCTTTCTTCAAATTTATAAAAATAGATATCGTTGCAATACCAGTCACTACAGCCAGTCTTACTATACGAGAAGATCCTCAAATGAAAAGGGAACGTACAGGATTTCATTATAGCAGTTATTTTTTGACCATATTGTAGTGATAGCATTTTAGATAAAGCTTTGGTTACCACAGTAGCACTAGCCTATAAAAGCGTAGTGTGTATACAGTGTAAAAGCTATTAACTATTACTTATTTACAGTTAATAAAATTACTAGTTGATTTTTGGTGTAATCTATAGTTGCCAGGTAATATAACACAAAAAATCTCGCCCCCCCTCAAAGTGATTTGATAGCGTTGCAGTGATGTTCGGCACAGTCATGTGAACCTACCTTCCTCTGCTGTTTCTCCCAGGCAGGGTCCAGCAGAAGGTCCCTGTCCCAGTCATCCTCCTGAATCATGTAGCCTTCCGTAGTAGACATCATGTAGGTGTTGTTATACTGCATCTGCGTCTCAATAACAGTCGTCATCTTTTACACTTATCCCTCTTACTCTTAATATTAGAAGTTACGTGCCTTGCACTCTAGATTGTGAACTCTAAATCCTGTCCGTGCGTTAAAGGAGAACACCCGCTCAGTGTATATGTGTAAAACCGTGGAGGAAGAGGCCAGACTCCACTCGTCTGAGGTGCCTTTGTGGAGGTGCGAGCAGAGCTTCTGCTGCCCAGTGCTCCTGTCCTGGTCAAAAGTAGCACACGTGACTGCACCCCAATAAATAAGAGATCTGGTTGTGTGGGTGTTGGGTTATACCTAAAAGGTGTGAGAGGCGGGTCACACTGTGCACAGGGGCCAATAAATGGTGGCTCTTTTGGTGTAGGGCAGGGAAAGATCACATACACGCCTCCTGGTGCCCTCCACTTTGCTAACACCTGTTGTCCTTGGCAGTAGTCTATATCTATTTACCCAAGCAACAGGTCTGGGGCCAGTTTTAACAACAACCAGCCGACTGCTATGAATTGAAAATAGGTGCACAAGCAGATCCCAGGCCTGTTAAAATCTCTGACGGTCTAATAAACAGCCATGCCTGTAACATCTCTATACATGCGATAATTACTACACACAATAGTGCTTTTTTTCATATTTAAAACAATTAGAGACCAATCTGTTGTAAGATAGAAGACCCCTTTCAAGAAAAAAAGGTGTGTAAAAATGAAAAATATTATTTTAGAATACAATATTTAGAGATTGATTTGTATGCAATAATTTACATTAATAAATCTTTAACTGTAAAATGATGACAAATAAATGAGCCCAACATAGCATATGCTGTCATAGTTCTAGTTTATTGCAGTAAGCGATGTATGCGATGCCAAACAGTGTTCATGCAGAAGCTGGTGTAGGAGAGTACACTTTACCAATCGCAAGGTTTTTGCAATATACACACACATTAACAAAGCATGCATATATTCATTAGGTGATAAAAACATTATGACCAGCTCAAATTCTAATCACCTGCAATAGAAATGATTCTCATTTTCATACATGATTTATAAAAAATTATGCACTTTGACTTTCAAAAGTACTGGAGTAGGCTTTTCACTTAGGAGGGGATAAGAATAAAAAAAAATTAAATAAAATAATATACTGTTGTTTTCTAAATATAATAGAATACGAACGAGAGAGGTTGTGTTATTGTCCAGTTTAAACAAGAAGGTCGACGATATCTAGAGAGTAAGTGGACAGAAAGAGCATTCTGTTATCCGGTGAAAATTTTGGAGCATGCCATCTAGTTTGAAAGAGACTTAAGCTGGAAGAGCAAGTGTGAGAAAGAGGTAAGTGATTTGTTTATGAACCAAGAACCATGTTTAAGAAACAAAATTCTGTATGGAAGGTCTTTGTCGAAAACCTGTGTCTGTCGCAGGCACCTGTCATTATTAGCGGATACTACGGACATCATGGAAATCTATCATCCGCAAATAGACAAAAGACAAATATCTTAATACCGCTAACATTGGGAGTACCAGCTACTACACGTATTTCAGGCAAGTTCATTTTCCTCCAGAATAAGATCTAAAACTGAGGTAATCTTGTCCTTGTCTTTTCTCTTCATACTACAGGCAAAGTAAAACAGACACTATAGACAAGAAGCAATGCAGATGTGTGTGGCAATGTATGTGGAGATGCTGCATCATCATCTGAAAAAATCTAATTAAATCCAGGACAACAGCACCTTCTAGTGAAAACCAGCCACACTTCACTACCATGCTCCCTCTAGAGGAAGAGTCCAGCAAGTATCCCTCCAGCAGCTCACCTCCAGTCTTTTTTACCTCAGCTTAAGCTGCTTGTTTTCTAGGGCATTCCTCTACCAGCTATGTAATTTAACCAGGTAGGCGATCTAAATCTGTGCCACCTACTTATTATACATTCAGCTATTTCAAACACAAACATTATAACAGACTCTCATTTGAACAGGTAACACAAGGTAGCTTTCAGATTACCTGCTAAAATAGAATGTATTTTAATCTGATAATCAAACATCAAATGAGATAACTGTTTGGTATAATCATGCCTAAGCTTTTGCTTGTCAATCTAGGGGGAAAAAAACATAAGTTTATGAAGAATGCCTACTTGGTTTGTGGCAGAGCAGTGTATCAAGCACTGATAAGGGTTGCCAGTGTCACTGAGCCCAAATGAGAGTCTTGCGAATAAAATTTTGGCCTGTGTCTGGGGTCCAGTCACAGAGCTTTTGGGGATGCGTTCAAGCAGTGGTTAACACTGAACAAATGTAACAACTAGCACTGGGGATGCGACGAGGGCGGCGGTGAGCTGGGCGTTAACGGCGAGTAGACTCGAGGAAGCCTGGGGGCAAGGGTTAAATCAAATAAACAAACAAAAAAGGCACATGGAGGGGGGGCCAGGTGAGGTGGACGATGCGGACTCACAACCACTCACCTTTGTCACACACCTTTATCAGCCACCCTTGCAAACTTCTTTGAACACTCATTCTATGCAGTCTTTCAATCATTGACCAGCAATCCCACTCATTCGATTGCTCACGGATACATTATCACCACACTCTTTCCGAAGCTAAACCAACAGATTAGAGGACCAAGCACCCACCCATTACCGAGACACACTAACCACAGAAGCAGTAAACGGTCACCCTTTTGGCAGTGGCAGAGTAGCATAACACTGGTGTTTAGAGAACCAATTGGCTATGGCAGTGGTGACGAGAAGTGAGGAATCTACAAGAGGGGTGGGGTGGTGGTGAGGAGAAATAGAGCGGATACACGGTCAGGCTCAAATGCTATCGGGGAGGACGACAGGTAGAAA
Organism: Enteromius anoplus; assembly: GCA_032359395.1. NCBI lineage: Eukaryota > Metazoa > Chordata > Actinopteri > Cypriniformes > Cyprinidae > Enteromius > Enteromius anoplus. Next base: position 1,325,639 of record JAUMHG010000043.1, on the reverse strand, counting down.
GGGGGGCGAGGCACAGTTCGTTTACCTGTATGGAGTGAGAGAGAGTTTCCCGTACACTGCGCGACGCTAACTTTCTTCCCCCCAAACCAGCACTGCGTATGGTGTCCACAGTTCCATAGGGACCTAGTTCAGTTGGAACAGTCACATCAGAAAGCGTTTGTTTTCAGGGGTGAAAACAAAAAAAGAAGCATGCACACATAAGTGAGCGAAGCCTTGTGGGAGATAGCTTGAATTTACAATTGCAGCCCCATCACATACAAATAAAGGAAATGCAAAAAGGTTTTACAGTGTGGGAGCCTCCTGACACTCACACATTAACATGTTTTACAATATGCTTGCGTCATAAAAGCATGTCAAGGAAAGTCATCATTGTAGCACACTCCAGTTAAAGAAGCTGCATGGGGACTATGGGTGGTTAAAAAAAGTACCAAAAGCTGCGTTGAAGATTTTGCTGCTCCTGGGGAAGGGGTTTGGTATGGTGTGTGCAGCTGGGGGGTATAGAGTGGGGTTGCCCCTAGACTTACCCCATCCATAGAGACAGGGGTGAGATTGGGATCAGTCTCTAGTCCTTTAGCTTCTTTTCAGGGCTCCGATTCTGGTCGTTTCACAAAGGAAAAACAATCATGAAACATCAAAAGGCAAGAACAGCTAAAGCTCCAAGCAAAAGCTCTCGAGTTCCCTCTTTAAATGATCAGGCAGGCTCTTTATTTGAAGGCTTGTTATAGTCGTAAAGATCATGTATAGATCTTTAAAGTCTTCTCTTCTGAGAACACTTGCGGCAAGAACAGTTACCGTGATAAAAACTACAAACATGAATGTCGATGCGAAACGTTTTCTAAGGTTACATTCACATTCACACACTGGCATCCTCAGCACATAGGTGCGAACAGGGACATGGTAAACAAATGAAATACTGTCACTGAATGAGAGGCAGATGCAAAGAGAGATGGAGAGAGATGCAGTGAGGGTCATCTATGGAGTTGCAGCAGCGAAATGAGCAGGAAGACTGAAAGAAACTGATAGGAATCTCCCAATTCATTTAATCCCAAATCACAGCACCACAGAATATACAGCACTTTCGTGTAGCCTTAATCCAGTTTCACTTTATAAGACTACAGATAAAAAATTTAAAAAAAGCAAAACTTCAATACATTTCACTACTAAGGCATAAGAATCATAGGCCACTTATGATTTTGGCTCTTTTTCTAGAAAAAGAAAAGAGAATTTTGGCTATAAACAATCACTGTGAAAAAAGCCACAAGAAAGAACATGTTCTCTTTCTTGCAGCTGTAAACCAAAGTTAAAAATTAAAAGAAGTATGTCTCTTTAAATGGATAATTGAGTCCCTTATCACGGTTTATAAAAACATGATAGCGTTAATAAAAGACACTTTACAAAAACAGATTCTACAATGCATCCTGGCAGTTAAGTTGGCGAGCTTAGAGATGCTCCCATAAGACAGATCCCAGCAAAAGCTGACTAGCTACACCTTCCTCTGATTGGTTGCTTCCCAAACGTCACCATATCTATGGAAGTAGCTACATTTAAGTTGGAGGGGAGAGAAGTCACAGTGTCTTTCAGCTTTCAGGATGCGTGGACAGGGATGGAAGGGTGGGGTTAAAGGTCATCACTAAAGTTTCTCCCATCTGAGGTGTAAGGGATGCGTATGTATGTGCGCGTGGATCGAGGTTGCTTCCCTGTGCACGTGTACGTTCCTGTCGTGGCAACCAATGGAAAGCATACACGCTACACCACAGTCCCAGAGAAAAACAAGAAACACACAAAGACACGTAAAATACTGTCCAACCCTGGTCCTACACTTCACACACCTTTGGAGTAAACATACATTCAACTTATTTCAACATTTTTGAAATGCATCGAAATCTAACGTCGTAATAACTACATGAATGTGTAAACTGGTTAAGTTCATATAACTATAATCGAGCAGTATTTAAAAATATCAAGTCCAGTATTCATTCATAGACTACAAACACTTAGGAATATAAAAGTTAAAAAGCATTGAGGCTAGTGCCTGATCTACCCTTCAAAACTAATTGGCAATAGATTAAAGGTTTCTTTAAACAGACAATGTGTTATATTGGTTACGTGTGCAGGAATGAGAGCATGCAGTTTTCCCTTTTCAGCCCTGACTACACTGGGTGTGTGTGAGATCAGAACCAAGGTTAGAGGCTCCAGTCTGTAGTTAAAACCGACACAGCCACCATCTTAAACCCAAGCAGGCACACATCATAAACATACACCTGTGGCTTCTTTCTGACACGCACACACACGCAGCACAAGGAAAGGAGAGGCAGAGAGGACGTGGAGCACACTATCGGAAGGGTGTTTCAGGGGTGTGTAGGGCGAGTTCGGGGCGGCGGAGGAGGGGCTCCTTGTGCGACGGCGGAATCGGCGGTTGCTCATACACGCGGGGTGTTGCCATGGCAATGGCGGCAGCGGCAGACACGGGGGCGGCGGGCAGCACTGGCCTGAGGGAGTCGAGCGTCGCCACCTGCTGAGTATGCACACCAGGCAGAGTCTGCAGTGCAGACATCGCTGCGAGGGAGTTGTGAGACTGGTACGCGTAATGGTACTGTTGATACTGCTGCAGCTGCTGGTACTGCTGGTAGCACTCCGCGTAGTATCTGAGAGAAAGGAGAGGAAACACACATGCACATCCACGCAGACAGGGAAAGAGAGACAGAAATCACACAGACATGCATATACAGACATATATATACACACACACACCATTGGACAGGGAGAGAAACACAAACACAGATTCACATTTACACGCAGACAAACATCACCGCCACTGTAAATTGGTACTAAAATAGTCAATGTTTGAAAAATGTAAAAACTATTGCTGTAATCATGTATTAAGTCCAGGGCAGGATTTATGCACAAGCATCCTAGGCACGTGTTTATGCTCGCTCGTCTAGGGGGAACTAAACACAAGAAAAATATATAATATTTTTGTTGTATCTACAACAGTTCAAGAACCAAGCCCCATTAAGCAAATAATTAACTATCAAAAAAGAAAACATTGTAACGCATTTTTGTTTGATGGGATGGTAATATTATATATTATTAAGGAAGGGGGGAGGGCAGAGGGCGAAATTTTCTTTTGCCCTCTGTCACAAGACAAGGTAAATCCGGCCCTGACTGTGTCTCTTGAAGTGCAATCAACTCACCTGGCTACGGCGTCCTCCTCCTGTGCAGCAGCTTCCTCTCGACCTGCAGGCGTAGGCAACAAGGCTCTGCGCTTGGCCCTCTGGTACAGAAACGGTTTCATAACAGGGTCCGGCAGCAGCGGGGCAGATCTTCTGAGCGGACTCCGGTCCCTCTCTCCAGACTTTGAGCTAGCCTGTTGCTGTTCAGCTAGAACTTGCTGTCCTTGTGCAAAGTAGTGTGCCCTTGCTGCCTCAAAGATAGCTGCTGGGTCAGCTGCCCCAAGAGCCCCGTAAGCTGGGGAAGTGGTGTAGAGAGCTGGTGCTACTGTATAAGCTGGGTTAACCGCACCAGCTGCCGATACCTCAACGCTGGGCGCTGCAGTTAGGAACAGTTGATTCCCTACAGCGGATGTGTAAACCTGTGGGCCGTATGCAGCAGCGGCAGCTGCGACTGCTCCGTTTGTCATCTGCCCATAGATAGCTGGGTTAACGGAGCCGTACACCTGTGCGGCAGCAGCTCCAGAGTTGAGTGCCTGATTTGCAACTGTCCCACTGTAGAGCTGATTGGAAACTGTCCCGTACAACTGACTAGCTAATGCTCCGTAAACAGCTGGCGCCACCGCGTTTCCTCCTTCCGCCCTCCCACCAGCAGCTGTAAGTCCAGTCAAAGCAGCATACGTGGGGTCAAACGTTGAGGTGTTGTATACAGAATTGTGGACACTCTGTTGAACCTGCAGTGGAAGGCCAGCAGCTGCAGCGGCGGCGGCAGCTAAGACGGCTGCTTGGCTCTGGTACTGCTCCAGGGTGGGCTTACCAGCTGGGCATTCACCTGCATAGTGGCCCTGTTTTCCGCAACTGACACATGGGATTTTCCCAGTTGGAGTCTGCTTACTTGGCTGAACTTTGGACAGCTCCACAGAGAGTGGTCGTCCTTTAAAGGAGGTCCCATGCAAAGCCTCAATTGCCTGCAGCGCATCCTCCTTGTTCTCCATGTGTACAAAGGCATAACCTTCACAAGAACACAACCTTATTATTATTGGGTCCCACAAGTAAATAGTGCAGAACCGTGTGGTTCCATGCATGAGCACTAACACCCAGTTTAAATTAGGAGTAGCCAACCTTGCCTTGGAGAGCTTGTGTGTTTCATTGCATGTGCCTGTTATTTTCCAGTAACCCTAAAGGGGGTCGCACACCGGACGAGAAGCGCAGCGAAGCGCCGCATCGCACCATGTCTTTAAAATTCAAACACATTGTTTTCTATGGGTGTACGCACACCGGCGGCGCAATTCGGCGTCTGTCCGCTGCGCCCGGTTACGACTCAGGACGCTGTTCAAATTCCTGCCGTGCCACAGAGCGCCGCCTGCATTGTGTATATATTAAATAACATCATATTTGTTTCAAATAGTTGTTAATTATACCAAGATACCACTGCTGCAAATACTGTACAACTTACATTAGTTTACAGCTTGAATAAAATGTAA
>JAUMHG010000043.1:1294863-1307779 GCA_032359395.1 Enteromius anoplus | reverse complement strand
CCACGGGATGACAATCCCATGGTAGAAACAGAACAAAATAGGAACAAAATTAGCGTAGCTGCTGTTCAAACAAAGAATAAAAAATACCTTCTGTAAAAACTTTTAACTTTAACATCTCAACAAAATGAAGCAGGAATTTTCAACCTGATTGTTTCCAACATCTTGAAATGTATGCAAATGAGTATTTAGTACAAAATGCCTTAACTTGTTAAATAGTTGTAATATAAAACATTTGTTTTATTATGGTGTTTCATCAACTGAAAGATGAATATACAGAGACATATGTATATTTTGGGCTATTTGGTTCATAATTTATATTTTATTCTAGTGCAAAGAAAACATCCAAAACATATTTTAGTGTATTGTTTTATGTCACTTTATCCATTTGCACCTGTTGACTTAAATTATAATACATATTGCTTTATAAATCTCCACCTCAGCAGAATTTACATGAAACTCATTTTACAGTTTAACTAGATATGTTCTGAAACTACCAATGAGTAAACTTGCATGGCTTACATGGCATCATATAGCATTGTATTCCTAAAGAATGGAGAAAATTGCCCATTTTCTGAAAAGAAGCAATTATTCAGTGTGAATAGAAAGTGTGTGTGCAAACGAATGACTTTATAGTTGGAAAATGCCATAACTAATAAAATACTTGTAACACAAAACAATGGTTTTAATGTACTGTATTGTGATTAATCAACTGTAATTATGGAAATACAGGACTGTGCAAAACCTACCTGAAAAACTATGGGCAGGGGTACCTCGGAACAGAAGCTGTTTTACCAAAAGCTGTAATACCAAATATTTATTTGATTTAGTTAATATAAGTTAATTGATAAATTAAATCTGCTCTGGCATTATTTTTGATAGCATCCTCATTTTACAGCATTTAGCTTTCCAGGTGGGTTTTGTTCTTCACCTTGGAGACGTTGGCACAGTTCTTCTGGATTGAGTCTGTCTCAGTTTGTTCCGTTTCTTCATGTGATTCCAGACAGACTGGATGATGATCAGATCAGATCTCTGTGTGGAGCACTGACTGTTATCAGACAATAATCTCACTGCATTATTACAATTCATGACAAAAATAATGTTTGGCTAAAATTTCCAACTGACACACTACCGCAAACGATAGAAATAACCCACTTAAAACCAGCTTTTGTTGCTGAAAATACTAGTGGCTTAAGACTTTTGCACAGTACTGTATATATAAGTTGGAACTATGTACACATAATTATGGGTTTTAACAAGTTAGATCTGCCAGAAAACATTTAACCTGTACATTTAGATATAAAGGCAGAGCAATGCAAGTGACAAATAATAATTCCACAAATAATAGTTACACTTATTTTGTAGTGCTAAAAATCCACTCTTCACAAGAGATTTTACAAATCAGGTGTTTATTAAATAAAAAAAGAATACAAGTAACACTTCCACTGTCCATACCACATCTATTGATTGACAACTCAATTATGAAAAAGCAGTACTACAAAAACATGTCAAATAAAAAAAATAACACACAATAAAGGAACATGAGTTCATATTACAAGCACTTTGGATATGTACAAGCGTTTTTGTCTAAAGGCAAAAAGGCAAAGAGCTGAAGACTGCTAAAAGATAACAAATGCATGTGCAAAAATACTTATCTCGTCCACAAGCTCGGTTCTTGATCTTCCACGACTAAATATTACGCAACGATTTACTTTACACAGCAGGCGAACTTTGGCCGGTTTGATTCCGAAGCTTGTGGTATTCAGGCATTTTATCTCTCCAACAGATTACACTGACAAAACGTATCGAAGCAGATGAGCACCACTCTGATTGGCCGTTGGAATAATTAGTCGACAAATCAGAATGCTCAAATCCACTTCATGTTGTTGTACTTTCACGTGACAAATCAACACAGGTACAGACAGAGGTACGAGGACAGGCAAAGACCAGACTCCACACGGCACACGCATAAAGAGACAGTCCATGTTCGAGTGAAGGAACGGAAATTTGTAGTTGTTGAAAACTCTTTCTTTTCGTATTGAAATGAATCCACTGGAAAAGTCGGTACGTCCCATTCCAGACTGCTCCATAAATACTGAAAATAATTTTCCATACATACAAAAACACAAACCAACCAAACAAAATGTAACAGCTGATACTCTTTGGCAGTGACACTCTTTTCTTTCTTTCTTTTTTTGCCCCTCCTTTAATCCATTCAATACATATCCATCTAAAATTTAAACCTGGACTCCGAAATAGTTGCCATTTATTGTGTTTTTATTTTTACTCTAAACGCTTGTTTTAAGGTTGCCTCAAGTTTTTGCGTATTTGCTCATCATGCAAGCGTAAAACACGGACAGCACATTTTAATAGCACATATACAGACATTTTAATCAGTTTGAAATCATATTCAGCGTGGGTTTTTCTCTTTATATGCTCAACATCTAGGGTTCTTCTCTAGAAGGTTTCTAAGCTTTGGTGAACATGCCGACCCTCTTAATCATTTATGATTTTCAGATCCAATGAGGAATGATCAAAGCCTCCACAGGACTGTGCAAAACCCTCCAGACACAATCGCTGACTTAAGTATTAAAAGCCTTTCTGACATCACATGACAGCCACAGTACGCATCTTTCTAAGAGCCTTAAAGAATTTAAATCGTACAGATATTCATAAAAAAAAAAAAAAAAAAAAAAAAGCAATTTAAACAGCTATATAACAACTTTAAGAACTTGTATGCTATAGATGAATTATTCATGTGTGGATATTTGTTTAATAGTGCGGCACTGATAACCAACGTTAACTCAAAGAAATGATGTTTTTGCTCTTTTCTAAGAATACGGGCAAAAAAGGAGAGATGCATTTAATGTACACAAAAGAAAAAGAAAAAAAACACTCACACTTCAAAACTATTGCTAAACATCTCTGTAAGAAGCAGGAACAAATAAGAATCTAATTGACCCATCGTGACTTTAATACTTTGTTGTTCTTAATACTTTTAGGCACAGAAAAACTGATACCTTCATTCCATAAAACATGACTCCGATTAGAAAGATTTAGAGTGAATCTCACATCCAGGTCAAAAAACAAAAGTAAAAATGACTTTGTATTAGAAATCATCTTAAATCAGTCACATTACTGTAATAAAATCAAGCAAATCAAGCAAAAACCAAAACGTTTCTAAATTGAATTGAACGGCAGAATTGCATTTAAGCGAATCTTATTTCTTTGAATTTTGTAGTGAAATATGACATGTTCTTTACGGGTATTTGTGAGATTCACTCTTTCAGTTTGAAAGTAAATTAATAATAATATTAGATTAATCATGTAACAATCATTGTATGTTATTAAGTTCATCAGCATTTCATGCTGCAATGGATAAAAGTCGGCTTGGTGGAAAGACGCCGAATCTTGTGCCTTGAAGAACGAACAGTAAACACCACAGATTAATTAAACCAGTGAGCACTACTGTCCACAACACACACACACTCGCACAAACCGACACGCACTACACACTGGTTTCACTCTCACTGCGGCACAACACCATTTCATATATAGTTTTTTTTTGTTTTGTTATCATTTTAAAACCACATTTCAGTGAAATTTTGTTAGTTGCATTACCTACCACTCACGAGAACATCGCACAAAAGTTCTAGACAAAATAAAACCACGGTACTTCTGTGAAAGCTGCCATTAACAGTAATGTAACAAGCTCCAAGCTAGAAAATAAAGGGTTGTAGCTCAAGATTTACTGATCTGAGATCAGTTTAGACATTTTGTTTACAGCAGCATTGCAAAAAATGATTCTCTAAATGATGCATTTTGTATTTTTTCTAGTATTTTCAAATAGCTAAACCTTCTTAAATTGAGATTAGGTCAAAGGATTTAAGATATTAAGCACTGTTTTTTTAAGGAATTATCCAAATTTAGTACATTTGCTTCTTAAGTAAATTATCTCGATTTAAGATTGTTTAGATAGACGTACTAGAAAATGCTAAAAAAAAAAAATGAGCATAAAACAAGAAAATCGTGTTTTTGCGCTGTGTAAAGGTAGTGTTTGTGAATCGAGTTTTAACTGGGCATTCTGTCTGAGGAGCTGGTCGCTTCTTGTGCTTTGGACGAAGATATGAAGAAATGAAGGCGAGTTTAAGTGCATAGCATTTGACAACTGATGAAGGTGAAACCCTTGAATTCTCCCCAAACCGGTTTCCAGCAGTAAAGATGCGAACAAGAACCAGCAGTAAAACTACATCTTCCCCAATTCTGCTGGCTTACCTCTAACCTCATGCAGCCTTTACGTCAGGCCTTGTGCTGATTGACGTGACGTAACTGACTCATTCTGTCCTGTAATGTTTACATTCTGATTGGCCAGAGATCTTTGGAGATGGTTTATGAAACTAAATAAAACCTGTAGATGGGCTACATATTTAAGCTAAAAGGTCACTTTAAAAATAAACAATAAAAGCGTGTTTAAAAACTAATATAAAATTTAATTGGAATTGTTTACAGATTGACCAATGCGGACTACTAACCTTCCGTGTGTCAAGGGGAACGTGAGACGCCGCTGCATCAGGCGAAGCACTACTAAGCTAACATTAAATGTTAACTTTGTCAGTGTTTTTTGGGCGATGTCGTTTAAACATGCTTGAAGTTGGAGGTCAACGACGCTTTTCCAGATCCTACTGACCGGAAGAATAAAACAAACTATGCAAAAAAATGATTTTAATGGAAATCTAAAAACTCCTCAGTTGGCCGTTGGGGACCTCGTAGCCCCGCCTCCAATGTTAAATTGGCGTTTAACTCCGCCTACTTACTACAGATGGTAAATTTGCTAATTTCGGAATTTTCAGGAGTGCTTTTTTCATGTTTGAATCTTTGTTTACAAAAAGCTACCATGGCAACAATAGTTCTTGCCAAAATTCCCTAGTTGCCAAGTAACAGAAAGATTCCGAAAGCTAGAGTTTACTTGAGTAACAATAACTAAGTTTATCTCCGAATACAGTTACCATGGTAGATTTGAGCAAAGGTTAAACACCATTTCTCAGTTATGCTGGCTCTGGAGGTCAATGATGGAAGAGATCAGTTACGCAAAGGGACAGGTTGAGGGAGTAATTTGTCATGCTGTTAAATCGTCTTTGAAAGGTGGAGTATCCAAATTTTGTGCTTGGCCCCCATATGTGGCTCTGGGCCCTTAGATAAATAAAAGTGACTAGCGCTGATAAAGTCTATCGAATCCGCCAGATGGAACGTCTTCAACTCCACCTACCCCGCCCACCAGAGAGTCCCGCCTCGACTGTGATTGACCAGCGTTGTGAAAGTGGCGGCGGTAGGTTGAAGGGGCGGGGCTGAGAAAGTGGGCCGTCCTAGGAGGGAGGTTTGCTGTAGCCGAACAATCCCACCGGGAAATACTTGACGTGAGTCGGCCACTGAGCGGCCAGCTGGAAGAACTTGACGTCATTCCACTCGCATCCGTCGATGGAGACTGAGAAAGGAGGAAGAGACATTATGTTTTCTGCTTTAGCTGACAAGAAAGCGTTCTTCAGGCTGTGATGAGGGTCTGTACCTTTTAGGATGGTCTGCTGCTGTTTGGCGGAGCAGATGAGCCGGCTGATGCCCTCGATCACCTGACTCTTAGAGTCCATCTCCCGCTCTTTAGGCTTCTTCCCCAGGAAAATAGTGGGAACTGCACAAAGCAAGCGAGACACAAAGCATTCATATTGTAATATTATACCAACACATAAAATGCTACTGATCCTTTGTTTATTATATTACTTAATTTACACTACCATCCAAAGTTTTGGGTCGGTACGTTTTTTGGAGGAATTTATCGAAATATATTGGATGATATAGTTTTCACACACTTATCTAATGTGTATGATTATATTATTTTTAAATATGTAATTATATATGTTGTATACTAGTTATTTTTATAGTCAGTTTAATTTCCTGATTATTTAAAATTGTATTTATTCACACATTTATTCTTATGCTACTACTTCTGTAAACCTATGTATGCCTGATATATAATGATCATTTCATTTTTACTTTTTATGTTTAGTATTGGATTGGTGTAATTAATTGTATTCTCAATGTAAATTAGAATCCTGTAAATTAAACAGAATATTTACTACATCAATTTATATTTCATATTTCTAAGCAAACTTGGATCTTCTGGATGTTTTGAACGTCCATCACCTTTCTTGTTCTTCTCTTTGGTGACCACGGTCATGGCCATAGTGTTGACGGGTGCCTGGGGCTCGCTGGCTCCTCCTCCTGGCAGACGGCTGACCTGCAGTGACCAGAAGGCGCTCTTCAGAGTGTTCTTACAGCTGGTGTCTCTCCTCTCGCCCTCGCGCCGCTTGTCCGAAAGAGACGCCAGCCAGTAGTCCACCTGCAGACCGATGGCGTCCCCGCCGTGAGGCATGCTGGGACTCCTGAGACAGACACAGCAACATGAGACTTACACACTCGTGTTCTGCATTACTGAATTCTTCGATACCAGTCTCTGATTCTTACATTGTTGCATGTTAAAAAAATTACTCAACTTAAAAAATAAAATAAAAATACATTTAAACTAAATAATTAAGAATATGTTAAAATAATTGACACAAAATTAAAATTTTATTAAAACTTAAAAATTATATTGTGCTTTGTTCAAAATAAAAAAATATAATTCGAATTAAATTAATTTAAAAAAAAAATAGCAGCCAGAAATTGCTCCAAAACAAAATACAAATACGAAACAAATGAAAAGAAAAAATAGAAACCAAAATTTAAATGAAAAAAAATATATATAATATTGGTAACATAAATATTATATAAAAGTGTACATTAATTAATGAATATATTGATTAAGATTGAACCAGTGGAAAAGTGCAATTAAATGGTGACGTGGTTTCTTCAGGTCTGAGCTGGGTTTAACAGTCAATCTCTGGACTTCCAGGTGGTAGTTACTGAGCAGGTAGACCACTTTGGATCTAAACCAACTAAAATCTGCCCAAGCTCCCTTTTTCCGCACGACCTGCCTTCTCCAGCAGGATTAGCAAGTCATTCATGAAACCTTGTGATGCTAGAAATTCCCTCAACAATGAGCCTGAGCCGATCCTGAAGTCATGTTACACTCACTACTCCAGCGGTCACCAACCTTTTCAAGCCCAAGATCCCTGACCTCGGCCTTTATGAAAGACAAGATCTGGCTATTGAAGAATCGATAGAAAAACACAGCCCAGATTGTACTTTTCTTAAGTATTAGTGATGCACCAGTGATGGCTGATTCAGATTCAGTTAGTTTTAAATCTTCTTTTTATTATATAATCAACAAAAGCAAAAAAAAAAGGCCTCTAACACTAGCTTGCTCTATTCTTTTCTAGCCATTTTCTTTTGATTTATTATGTGTGACCCTGGACCACAAAAACCAGTCACTGGGTATATTTGTAGCAATAGCCTAAAATACATTGTATGGGTCAAAATTATACATTTTTCTTTTATGCCAAAAATCAGTGAGATATTATGATCATGTTCCATGAAGATATTCTGTACATTTCCTTCCGTAAATATATTAAAACTTATTTTTGATTAGTGATACGCATTGCTCATCATTGCTTTTTTTTGCACCCTTAGATTCCAGATTTTCAAGTAGTTGTATCTCGACCAAATATTTTCCTGTCCTAACAAACCATACATACATGGAAACCTTATGTATTCAGCTTTTGTGGTCCAGGGTCATATATCATAAAAAAACCTTGCGATGTGTACTGCGTTAAGCAAAGTGAGACTACTCTTTTGTTGCTTTTGATTGCTTCTGTTGTCCTCGTTTGTAAGTCGCTTCGGATAAAAGCATAAAATGTGACATGTTTATATTTTCTTCCTATATATTGACCGTTGTGAACAGTAAGCTTGTTTCCTCTCTGCACTCATCTTCAGCTACTCTGTCCTTTGTTAACTTCCTGCTTACAGACTCAGATGTTATGTATTTTTCTTTAGCACCCAAAATAAAACAGGCAAATGAGCACAAAAACTGAGAAGTGTAATGTAATTTTGTACTTATTTTCACTGCACTAAAGTAAAAAAACACTCACCCCTGCACAGCCAAACCACCGCCCATGGACGGAGACGAGGGGGGCGTGGCCATCTCCTTCAGCCCGCCGGGTGAGCTGTGAGAGGGCGGAGACGTAGAGGGGACGGCTAAACTCACAGCCACGCCCTCTTCAGAGTCGCCTGGGAAACAGAGACGGACACACGGTGAGCATGTGTCACACTCACAGTATTACGAGCAATCAGAGCTTCAGTCTCTATGGAAACACACACCTGCTGCTGATTGGCCAGGCTCAATCAAACCCACCTTCACCACCTGAGACGTCGACAGATCAGGATACATGAATAGAGAAACACACCAGACAGATTATTACCCCTTAAAAACAAAAAACTAAAATCCTTTTATTTGGCCAATACAATATATCTAAACAAGAGCTGCTGCAATAAATATATAAAGCAAAAAAAAAAAAGACAATAGAAAAGAAGATTAAATCTTAAATATATAAACATAAAATTAATTCTAGGGGCTTCAAAAAGTAATTTGTAACAAATATATATCTATGAAAAAGAAAAGAAAAGATTCATAAAAACAAAAGATAAAAGTTAAAATCTCAAAAAGGTACATTTCTGTGTGCAATTGGTGCTCACCCCAATGAAGGGAATAAATTTCTGGTAGGAGTCCTCGTCTCTCCTGTAAGAGGAAGTGATGTGTGAGTTGTGTGAAGAGCAGTGATTGTGAAAGTGAAAGTGCAGCTGTAAAGAGACACATACGTTCTGTGTTTGCAGGTCAGCATGGCCTCAGCGATGGGCAGCTGGTGTGTGAGAGCCGCTCCGATGATGTACTGAGTCACACGTGCCGCCACGTCCACTGCGTCTGCACACACACACACACAGCCTGGGTTAAACAGGTGTGTAATGGATCACATATCTCAACATCAAAACTGATGTTAACAAATAAACAAGACCGCAATTATAAAAGTTTAATATATGTTTTCATATTTTTATAACAAGCTTTTTCTGTTTAGTTATTCGTTTTATTTCAATTATTAATATTAAATATGAAAAAGCGGTTGACTTTTCACTGATTAAATGACTCCCTCATTAATACTTCACTTGTTTCATTTATGAATCAGCCTTTTTGAACAAATACAAATACCAGTCTCTTTTTGCCACCTAGTGGAGAAACAATGTGATTAAGAAGAGTTATTTGTAAGCGCCAGTTACTTTCAAAAGGGGTCTGCTCTTATTTGACATCTTCCATACGCATCAATGTTTATATCTGAACTAGAAACTTTCAGTATTTCTGTGATAATATGAAAGACTGTGAGACAGAAATAATCCTGTGAAGTTGAAAAGCTTGTGAAGCTGTTTCTTACTCAAACATGCTAACTGCAGATTTAAATGTTCCAGTATCTGTATATATGTGTGTGTGTGTGTGTACCTGTCTGCGGAGGCTCGGATCGGTTGAATGTGTCTCTCCAGGCTCCGTCTAGAAAGGCTGCACTGTAACGGTTGTCAAGGGCACCCAGGTGCTTAGCAACAGGATGAGAACCTGACCCAGTTTAAAGAAAGAAAAATACAAACACAGAAATCAACATCAAAAAACATCCATCCATCTATTTCATATCATATCATAAATCACATCTCCATCGTATCTGTCTGTCTGTCAGTGATGTGTTTTCTTACCCAGAGGCACGACCAAGAAGCGGAGGTGATTGAGCCAATCAGGGGTCTTGTTGGCCAGCTGAGTGACGAAGAACTGCAGCACGGATCCCAGATAGCTCTGACTGCCGACCACCGCCACCTTCACAGGCCGTGGCATCGACGAGTTACAGTTACAGCTGCACACACACACACACACGTCAGCTCAGTGCTATCTTCACAAGAGCCTCGTTTGACTCGGTTAACTCACAATTTCTGTATCCGTGTGAGCAGAGCCGAGAGAACGGCCTGGATCTCTGCGCCTGAACATGTGCAGACCACTGGATGCTTCTGAACCTGAAGCTGCTCCGCAACATACTGCAAACACACACAAACACTGCAGTTCAGTCACACTCTGCTTCAAATAAATACTGTCCTTTAGAAATAATCAGCATATTAAATCAACAGCACAGCCGTTAGGACAGTCTGCTTCACACACACACACACACACACACACACACTACCTGTCCTTGCCAGTCTGTGCCATTGATCAGGATGAGACTTTCAGGAAGAGCAGCATCAGATAGCAGAATCTGATTCAGCTGATCATAGACAGCCTTTCTGAGGACCTGCACACACACACACACACACACACACACAGCGATGAGTCAGCCAGAAATGAATAATTCACAGTGACTCTGCAGAACAAGATGAAACACTGCATTAACATTTCTTATTTAAAAAGCAAAGAGAGCAAAGAGAATCGGAGGAGAACTGTGTTTGGAGAAAGAGAGAAACCCTGTTTACATCTGTCATTAACATCTGTGCAGATTTCTCTCTTGATTCTGGAGAGATTACTTCTCCACTGGAGGAAGCGTTATTATGGGTTATGACAGGAGTAACGTTTTGAAATTAAAATATCTCAATAGTGGAGTTGTTTCTTCCAAACACGCAGCTTCAGACCTCACAAATCATCACCGCGATGTTTTTATCAGCTGTTAGAATTCTCATTCAGAACATCTATTACTGAGCAAGTGATGCAATGCTACATTTTTCCCACATCTGATGAAGAAACAAAATCTTCATTTTGGGCAACCCGAGGGTGAGTAAAGAGTCATTTCTGAACGACTGCTTTGTTAAATGCTGGTACCTGTGTGCTGTGTCCGAGCTCAGGTGATCTCTCGCTGTCGGAGCTGTTGGTTCGCTCACTCAGAGGTTTGGAGAGCTGTCGCTCTTTCACAGGAGTGTTGCGCTTACGGGGTGTGTGTACTGCATCCAACCTAGAACACACACACACAATCAAACTTGGGCTTTGTTTTTCTGCATTATTTTATGTTTCTAACCTAGCAGCATTGTTAATGACACAGCTGTCACTTTTGATCACTTTAATGCATCCTTGCTGCAGTATTTCTTGAAAAACCTCTGCATTATATTGTATCATATATAAACGCTATATATTATGCTATGCAGCGGCGTACAAGTGCAAACTAAATGCGAATAGCAGTAGATGCTATTTAAAGTGCAAACAGAAATTCGATTCGATTTAGTGTTAATAGCAAAAGAATAAATAATGCTGCTGTTTATAAGTGCACATAGCTTTAGATTCTATTAACGCTGTGTTAAAATAGGATTTTCTGTTTTCTATTTTTTTACTTTGTGCAATTAGTGTATATAGTATAATATAAAATAGTATGGGATAACTTATTGAGTGTAAAGTTTAATTTGAATTCAGATTATTAAATAGATGCCATGGTTGACACCTTATTGGACAAAAAACCTTCCTTACACATAACCATACCTGAAAATCTATTTTCAACTTTTTGATTATTTCCGTCATTTTTATTGAAAATAGATGCTTTTGATGTGATTTGACATTTAAAAAGGGAGAAAAAAAGTTTGCCAAAAGGTGGATTCGAACCCGGGTTGATCAAGTCAAAATGAGCTCAACACACGTTTCATCACTGGAGCTGATAGCATGGGGCCGTCTTTTGCTATGATGACTAGCCCAATCATTTAAGGGTAAATAGACTCTCCGATATATAAGATTAGATTACCTGGGCGATGGCATTGACTGAAGCTCGTTCTTGCTGGTTTTTAGGGGTGTTCGTGGTTTTTCAGCCACAGACACAGTTATAGAGGGTCCGACTTCACTGAACAACTCCTGATCATTCAGTTCCTACAAAACAAACACATATTCAACACAAAACAGCATTAAATATCATAAAAACACAAAGAATTCAAATGTTCAGCCTGAAAAATGTGCCTGTGTTAATTTTCCTTAAAATAATGTCAGAGTTGGATTTTTCTTATGAAAATGTGAATATATGCACGCATTAAGCAGGGTTATTATAGTTAACTAAAACACACATTTTTACATTTGTGTGTATATAAATGTGTGTGTGTTTGTTTAGGTATAAGTGTGTGTAGATATGAGTGTGTGTGTGTTTGTGTAGATATGAGTGTGTGTGTGTTTGTGTAGGTATGTGTGTGTGTGTGTGTTTGTAGTTATGAGTGTGTGTAGATATGAGTGTGTGTGTGTGTGTTTGTAGTTATGAGTGTATGTAGATATGTGTGTGTGTGTGTGTTTGTAGTTATGAGTGTATGTAGATATGTGTGTGTGTGTGTTTGTAGTTATGAGTGTGTGTAGATATGTGTGTGTATAGATATGAGAGCGTGTGTGTGTGTTTGTAGTTATGAGTGTGTGTAGATATGTGTGTATAGATATGAGAGCGTGTGTGTGTGTTTTTAGTTATGAGTTTATGTAGATATGTGTGTGTGTGTTTGTGTAGATGTGAGTGTGTGTAGATATGTGTGTGTGTAGATATGAGAGCGTGTGTGTGTGTTTGTAGTTATGAGTGTATGTAGATATGTGTGGGTGTGTTTGTAGTTATGAGTGTATGTAGATATGTGTGTGTGTGTGTGTGTTTTGTAGTTATGAGTGTGTGTAGATATGTGTGTATAGATATGAGAGCGTGTGTTTTAGTTATGAGTGTGTGTAGATATGTGTGTGTATAGATATGAGAGCGTGTGTGTTTGTAGTTATGAGTGCATGTAGATATGTGTGTGTGTGTGTGTTTGTAGTTATGAGTGTATGTAGATATGTGTGTGTGTGTGTTTGTAGTTATGAGTGTGTGTAGATATGTGTGTGTATAGATATGAGAGCGTGTGTGTGTGTTTGTAGTTATGAGTGTGTGTAGATATGTGTGTATAGATATGAGAGCGTGTGTGTGTGTTTGTAGTTATG